>VXBA01003560.1:42770-55978 GCA_013399895.1 Serilophus lunatus
GGCTCGGGGTGCGGGGGTCTCTGCCCACCAGTTGCCGTGTGGGGTTTGCCAGAGCACGGCTGGGTCGAGGGTCTGGCTGTGTCCGGGAGGGTCAGTGACCCCGGCTTGGGGGGACACGGTGCCAGGGCAGATCTGGTGACATCCTGGGGAAGTGGGGCCGGCTGGGCTCGGAGCTGGGTGGGGGATTCAGCCAGAGACCCCACAAATGGCCTCGGCTAGGTACTCAGGAGCAAGGTGACATCAGAGGTAGGGTGGCACCAGAAGCAGGGTGACATCAGGCACTAGTGTCCTCAGGAACGCTCTGAGATTGGTCCTCCATCCGGAGGGTTGCCATATCCCTCGGGGGATATTCCCTTGGGATACCCCAGGATGTAGAGATGTGGGACGTGGTGCCACCATCCCTGCAGGCACACGGCAGTGTCTGCCCCAGTGCCAGCACCCCCGAGGTGAGTCTGTACCCCCGGTCCCCACCACCGCCCCCGACACAATTTAACTGGGTGTTGCTGGTTAAACCTCTGCACCAGCTGGCCCAAACCACCGTGGCCTTTAGCTCTGGCTTCCACCCAGCATGGCACGGGGCATTCCGGGCATGACCATCGAGGGGGCCAGGAGCCCCTTTGGAGAAGTCGCTGGAGCTGGGGCCGAGCTGGGGCCGGGCAAAGCGCCCGCCAAGCACCCTCAGTTGTCTCAGACCTCCGGACCGGTTGATGGGGGTGAGCAACTCTGGGCCCCCACCGGGATGCCAGCCCTGCCCAGAGCTCCGGCCGGTGGCCCTGTCCTCTGGCCGTGTCCCCCGACTGTGTCCCCTGCACCTCGCCGTGTCCCCTGGCCGCGCTGCCTTGTCCCTGGCCGCTGCAGGGGCGGTTGTCCCCAGGGGGCTGGGGCAATCTGGAGGGTTCGGGTGCCGGCCGTCCCCTGGCAGCTCCTCGAAGCCGCTGGTCCCTGCGGCAGGTCCCGAACCGCTCCGGGCTCCCTTCTGGCCCCCGTCCCGCCGGGCCGCTCCGGGATGCTCGGGCTCGCAGTGCCCTCTGGTGACCGCGGGCACGGCGGCCGGGAACGGCCACCCCTGGGCGGGGGGTGCCCGGGGGAGCCCGGGGGGCTCGAGTGGGGCGGGGGAAAGCCACGTCCTGCAGAGGAGCAGAGCATCGGCTGATTCAGCGCGTCCTTCAAAGACCACCCAGTTCCATCCCTGCCTTTTGCAGAGACATCTCCTGCCGGGCCAGACTTCTCCAGCCCCGTGGGGCACCCACAGCTCCTTCAGCTCCTCACTGCCTCCCCAACACCACACTTCCTCCTTATATCCAATCCAAATCCATCTTCTTCCAGTCGAAATTGTCACCCGTTCTCCTGTCTCTACAGGTCCTGGTGCAAAGCCTCTCTCCGTCACTCTTTCAAGTGCCCTTAAGTATTGCCAGGATGCCAGAAGGTCTTCTCCAGGCTGGACAGCTCTAATTCTTTCAGCCTTTCCCTATAGAAGAGGTTCTTTCAGTCCACCGAGCATTTCCATGTCCTCTCCAGGTCCGCTCTGACCCAGGTCTGCTCTGCCCCAGATCCATCTGCCACCCACAGGGCACCCCTGGGCTCCATGGCAGCAGAGACCCTTGATGCTTCCTTAGGGTTTTTTGATGATCTTTTCTCTTCCTCCTGGGTCATGCCAAGGTTTCTCCTTTCCTGGGCAGGTTCCCCACAACTCCGAGTCCCTTACAGGTCCCTGGGGCACACACACTGCCCACAAAGTGTCCCTGTGGGGTAGCTCTGGGCACCCTCCACCCTGTGCCCTGGGTGGGTGATGGCAGAGGCAGGGATGCTCCAGGTTGGGCAGTGCCCAGGGAGAGAAACTCTTCTGGAAAGGCAAAAGGGAGACTCTGGGGGTTGGGACCTTAGGGGGCTGCTCAGAGGCTGGGGGTCCTCAGCCTCTCTCCATCCCACTGCCCATCCCCCTGCAGCTGCGTGGGGAGCTCTCCCGCTCAGTCGAGCACCCGAAGAAGATGCTGCTGTGGGAGGCACCCACCTCATCTTTAAAAAATAGCTCAGAAGCCTCATCTCAGCTTCCATCCCTGGGGATATGCTGGGATAACCTAACCCCTTCCCCATGGAATCCAGGTGCTGAATGGCCTTTCTCAATTTTCCTGAGAATCTAGACCCCCAGGCTATATCCCTGAGAGTGGGAATAAACCCTGGAGAAGCTGTGGGAGCTCAGGGAGGTTGTTAGGAGGGGAACCACGGGTGAGGGTCCTCAAGGCAGGACAAGGACCCCCATGGCAAGGTTGGGGATCCCCAAGGTAAAAAGGGTTGTCAACCACAGGGGTGCTCGTGACAAGAAGAGGATCCAAATACAAAGGCAGTGGTCTCCATGGCAAGGAGGGGATCCCCATGGCAAGGTGAGGGTCCCCTGGCAAGGGAAGGGGTCTCCATGGTAGGGTTGGGGTCACTGTGACAACACTGGTGTCCCATGGCAAGTTGGGGGTCCACAAAGCTTCTGCTTCTTCCTAGCAGAAGCTCTTCATGGAAGGATAAGGCTCCCAGCAGCTGCATGAGGGTCCACAGTAGCTAACAGTGCCTGCAATAGTGTGATCATCCCCACAGTGTGAGGGTCCTCACAGAAGCCTGTGAGTCCCCATGTCCTCATCCACCCTCACCTGCATGTGGTCTGGCAGGGGAGCCCCAGAGGGGGGGGAGTCAGATCGTTGCCTGGGAAGAGCCAGGGGCTCTGAGCCCTAGGATCAACACAAACGGGGCTGAACCCCGGGGGTCCCTGTGGGCCACGCCAGGGTGATGACCCCAGGCCGGACTGACCACCCCTCTCCCCCCATCACCGCCCGTCTCCGCCGACACAGCCGGGCCCCAGCGCGTGCATCCTGCGGGGCGGCGAATGGAGCTGCCTATTGATTTGCAGCCCGGGCTAAAAATAACTTTCAACTCTTCATCCCGAGCTGTGAAAAATCCCCCATTGCTAGGCGACGGGTTACCGGGAGACAGCGGCGCTAGGCGACGGCGGTTGCTGCGGCGACGGGCCCCCGGCGCACTGCGGTCCAGCTTTGGCATCAATGGCCCGGCTGGACAGGGAATGCTCAACCCAGGGTCCCATGGCCATGGGGACAGGCAGGGGGAGAGCCTCCAGCATCCCCAGGGCGGTGAGGATGGCAGGGGAGGGGAGGGCTGGGGGCACCATGTCACTTGGCCCTCAGCTGCTGTCCTGGCCTGAGTGCGGGGACATGGACCAGGGAGGATCAGGATGCCTGTGGTGGTGACATAGGGTGAAGTAGGGTGACCCGGCACCCCACATCAGGCACCCCAGGCTGTGAGTGTTCCTCCAGGCTGGTGACACCCCAGCTGTGTCCCCTCCACTGGGTACATGTGCATGAGGACTTCCCATGCCCACCGACTCTTCCAGTCTCTTTCCAGGCATGAAAATGTCCCCAAGACATGGGGCCACCACGCATCCTCTCTGTGGTGTGGCTTGGAGCTGACAGGGCTCAATAGCAATGGGGCTCTGCCAGGACCGAGGGGACAACAAGCACCATCAAGGACCCCACTGTCTCCCCGTGCCTGCCAGCCCCGATGGCACTGGACCTGCTCTGGGTGCAGAGCATGTCCCCAAGGGCTGGACAACCACCTGCTGCTCCAGGGCTGCTGCTGTGTGGCAATTCCCTGTGACAACCTCATGGGAACAAGGGTACAGGGCACTGCTGGAGGCACAAGGGATTGTGGAGAGAAGGATCTCCAGTTCCTCAGGCAAAAAGGAAAATACGTGTCCCCTGGATGAGGCCACAGATCCGCACAGCCCTGCAGTCACTGGCCCCTCCAGCCCTTTCTCCTGCATTTGCCACCCTCTGGGCAGGGTGTGATGCAGCTGTGAGTGTGCACGAGTGTGAGTGTGAATGTGTGTGTGCACAGTCTCCTCCCCCAAACTCCCTCCCAGCTGCCAGTGTGAAACCCAACCTGCCTTATAAATTATGGAAGCGGGAGCCAGGCGCCAGATCCAGGCAGCTCCATCAGCCTCCCCAGGGCCAGCCGGGCGCAGCGGCCGAGCTGGTCCCACTGCTCACATGGGGCCGTGCCAGGGGAAGGCAGAGGGGCCAGGGTTACATGTGGTAGTGAACCAGTTCCCTCCAGTTTGGGGAGCAGTGGTGAAGCTGGGCCCAGAATGGGAGTGCTGGTGGGGGTGATGGGAAACTGGGGGGAGCAGTGGTGATCCCCCAGCAGGTCCCACTGCCAGATGTGGCTTGAGCAGGTGAATTTCTGCAGCATTTGGGCACAGAATCCTGTCCTAGGAGCCTGCTGCACCCCGGGGTGCTGGCACTGGGTCGGGCATCACTGCTGTGCCCCAGGGGCTTCCATCAGTGCCTGAGCTGGCTGTCAGGGTGAGAGAAGCAGGATCTGCATCAGGATCTCCAGCCTGCCAGTGCCCTAGTGGGGAGAGAGACAGAGCAAGCATCCATCTGTCCATCCATCCATCCATCCATCCATCCATCCATCCATCCATCCATCCATCCATCCCTCCATCCATCCATCCATCCATCCATCCATCCTATCCCTCCATCCATCCATCCATCCATCCATCCATCCATCCATCCCTCCATCCCTCCATCCACCCTGCCATTCCTCCCTTCATCCTTTCCTCCCTCCATTTCTCCATCCCTCTATCATTCCACCCTTCCATCCATCCATCCTTCCACCCCTCTATCCTTCCATATCACCATTCTTTCCTTCATTTCTCCATCCCACTATCCCCTCTGACACTTCCATCCCCATCTCTCCAGTCTTCCCTCCATCCCTCCATGTTTCCATCCACCTTTCCATCCCTTCCTCCAGCCCTTCATTTCTCCCCTCAACAGTCCCTGAGTATCTCCATTCTTTCTCCCTTTTCTCCATCGCTTCCTTCATCCTTCCACCCTTCCATCTCTCCATTCCCCCTCCATCCTTCCATCCCCCCATCCCTCTCTCCATCCCCCATCCTTCCACCCCTGCATTCCCCCACCCACCACCCCTCTCTCCCTGCACACCCAGCTGCCAGCCCAGCCCTGCCCGCACCCCCCACATCATTCCCTGTGTCCCGCACCCTCACCTCGCCTCTCCCAGCGCCGGAGACATCCCATCGCGATCCATTATCGCTACCGGCGACCGTGTCTCTTTAACAGCCTCCGCTGGTGACACGCGTGTGCGTGTGTGCAAACGCGCGTGTGCGTGTGCTCTCAGCTCCCTGGGCTGGCTGGCAGGAGGGACCCCCCTTCTCCATCCCCCCGGATCCGGATCCGGCCCTATTCCCCCCCTCCACTCCCCGCTTATTTTTCCTGTTGTTTCGCGGGGTTGGGGCGGGGGCCGGGCGGGATCCGGCCCCTTTGCCAACGGGGGTTTCTGGGGGGATTATTCCCTGTTTTCTTCCTGGTGGGTTTTTTTCCTGCAACCGAGAGAAGACGGGCACAAGGCATGGCATGAGCTTCGGGAGACGGGGCTGGAGGTAAGAGCCGCTCGGGAAAACCCTTTGCAACACAAAGCCGGTGCCGGGGTCGGTGCCGATGCCGGGGTCGGAGCCGGTGCCGGTGCCTCTTCCATCGGTACCGGCACCAACACCAACACCGGCACCGCAACCACCCCCAGCCGCATCCCGCATCATGGAGCCGCGTTATATAACGGCGGCGGAGCCGGCCCGGCCCCGGGGCTCCCGGTCCGGTGGCCCCCCCGCCGCCCCCGCCTCGCGGTATCTCACCGAGGATGGTGGTCGGTGTGACCCCTCGCCGTGGTGCTGCCCCCTCCCTCGCCCTGGTTTGGGGAGTGAGGGGATCCTGGGGAAAGAAAGGTGGTGTGTTGTGTCCCCCCGGCATGGCCGGGCATCACCGGGTGGGGAATGGCATGGGGGAGGGTCGTCAGGTGAGTGCACCAGGGGATACAGGGATGCTTTGGGATGAGGATATAAGGGGACATCGCTGTAGGGACAGAGTCAGCCAGGTGTGGGGCTGATGCTTGCCCACCTCCACCTCTACTGCCAGCCTCCAAAATGCCTCTTGTTATCTCTGGTGGCACCGTTGGCATCCCCGGGGCTGCACCCAAATACCCCAGAACCCCAACACCTCAGTACAGCTTTCCTTGGATGCAGGGTGACACGAGCCAGGATGTGGGGACAGGGGCAGCCATCTCACCCCTGGGTCAGGGGGTGGAGGAAGGGGAATGCCCCAGCTGCCATGGGGCTGAGGGGGCTGAGCCCCACAACAGCGCCCAGTGTGGGGCCAGAGATCCCCCATCAGTCTGGGATAGGGACAAGGAGTTTGTTTTGGTGGGGCAGGGGATGGGGATGGACAGAGGGGTCCATGTGTGGGGTTGGGGACCAGATGGGCAGGCTGAATGCCATGGAATAACTGGGGCTGGGCATGGATGTGGGCATGGGGTTCTGGCAGCAATCAGACAGAGACCCCCATGACGTCGGCCATGGAGGGGCCCAGGGGTGCATTGGGGCACAGGAATGAAGCAGCTCTGCCTCTTGGTCATCCACTGGTGCTGGTGGGATGTGGCAGTGCCTGGGCAGTGAAGGCCGGAGTGTGGCAGTCCCTGCAGCAGGAATGCTCCTGGCAGAGGTCCTGCTCCATAACCACCCTCTGCCCAAAGTGCTGGGGGTCTCAGACCCCTTCTGCAGCACCCAGAAGGTCTCGGGCACACAGCAGCGTGGGAGCAGTGGGCACAGAGCAAGTGCCATGCCGTGCTGGCATCTCCCCTCCTCTGGAAGCTGGGTGCTGATTTCACTCCGGCTACCAGGAAGAGGGAGGGAGGTGGCTTTGGAGTGGGGAGGACTCGCTCGAGCATCCATTTTTAATGAGATAGATATCTATTTTTCCCCGAGCTGGCTTCCCCCACATCGATCCCTTTGCCTGCTCTCGTCCCTGTGCCACTGGCTCCATGGCTGTGGGGAGAAGCAGAACAAGAATCTCCAGCATTGGGACCCTCCTCCGTCCCCAAATCCTGCTCCTGGAGAAGGAGCGACCCTCACTTGGGCTGGGGTAAGGCAGGAGGAGGAAAGGGTCCCCTTGTCCCTCGTGATGGGGTTTACAATCATGTTAACAATCCCACAGAGATGTGGCTGAGTCCCAGACAGACAGGGAACTGAAATGGGAGCACACTGAGTTTGGAGGCTGGATCCTGTCATCCTGCTCTGCAGATTTAAGCTGTGCCTGGCTCAGACTTCGGCAGATCCATGGCAAAGCCACGAAGTCCTGCCTGTACCTCAGTTTCCCTGTTCCCAAGACGTGGCCCATTGCTCCCCACGTGTGCCTGTGAGAATAGAGCAGCACCCGGTGAGGGGAAAAGGGATTTGGGAGGCGAGCGGTGCCGATGGCGTGGGAGAAAGCAGGATGGGATGCGCGGGCGAGCAGAGCTCCTTTGGAAGGATCCCACCCCCACCCAACCTCTGCCCACCTGCCACGGGGACCAGCCACGTGTGCTGGGTGCTCCAGGGCCGATGGCTCAGAGGAGAGGGCCAGGACTGAAGGGGAGAGGTTTTGGGGAAGGAGCAGGTCAGCAGAAACCATTTCTCCAGGGTTGCCAGGGGTGTGATTTGTGGCCAGCTCCTGGATGAGGAAAGCAGACACCCGGGGGGCTGTGCTGGGAGCAGAATCAGACCATATCCTTCACTTCCAGGAGGCATCCAGCAGTTTTTGGAGCCTTGTGTTGGCATTTAGCACTCATAGCCCCCTGCAGCAAGAAGTGCCTGTCCCAGTGTTCCACCGGCCTGGGCCAATGCCCCTCCTCTTCACCCTGATCTCAGCTCCTGGCTGGACCTCCAAGCCCAGTGGTGAAGGGGCATTGCTGCTTCCATGGCTATCACTGTGTCTGGAGGGATCAAGGGACTTGGAGACGCTCAAGTCCCAGAGGCCCCTGAGGAACAGATCTGTGTCCTGGGGACCAGTGGGCTCAGGGACAGCCTTGGGCCATGCTGTCCTGGCTCCTGTCTCCTCGTGGGATCTTGCATTTTTGTTCACCCCTTCCTGGGCCCAGGAGGGGCAGAGAGAAGGGCTGTGACACTCTGGGTGCTGTCACTGGGCTCTTGCTGGGTTTGCAGCAAGAGAAGGCCAGGCTGGACAGGATCCAGCTGTTCCCTCTCTCCTTGCCTTGGTCAGCGGGGAGCAGGGAGAAGTTTGGATGAAGCATATGCATCCTCCCATGGTGGTGACAGCTGGGGTCTCTGGAGAAAGCTGGAGGGGAAAGGGCTCAGGGATCCAGCTCTGCACTGGTGTGATCATCCTATGCTCCTTTTGGGTGGAGGTTTCCTCGCGAGGGCACATGGGGCTGCCTGAGATGAGGAGAGAGTTCAGGATTTGACATCTTTGGGAGATTTGGGTCTTCCAGAGAAGAGAGATGCTGCGGCTGGAGAGAACCCCACTGCCTGTTGCAAGGAAGTTTTGCTCAGCCAGGCTGGAAGGCTGGAGCTCTGCCCCGTCTCTACAAATTCCCCATGCTGAGGGCTGGGGGAACAGGAGTTGCATCTCCCAGTGCTTCTGTTCCCTCGGCAAAGCACAGAGTGATGGGACCCTGAGCAGAGCCTGGCTCTGTTTTCTCAGACAGCTTTTCTCAGATCCCTGGGCATGGAACTGGCCCTGCAGAGCCTGACCCTTCCATGGGGGTCTTGCTCTTTGGGAAAGGTGTGGGACACGGGAGGTCCTTGTTGTGACAGCAACTCAGCATGGCCATGAGCTGGCCAGAGATGGATACACCAGCCTGCCCAGCAGGCAGCTGGTAGCAGTGGGATTCAAGCTAGTTTTCCCAGTTCCTCCTGAGCCTCTTTGTCCACTGCAAGGTGGGATGAGCTCTTTGGCATCGTTGTGAGTCAATAAGAGAACAGGATATCTGCTCTCAGCTCTCTGGTCTCCCAAGGAGCTCTCAGGACCAGCTCAGGAGGGAGTTTCCCAGCTTCCATCACACAAACAGCAGATCTCCAGGGCCAGGTGGAGTGGTGAGGCCCTTTCCTACCATGAATTTCTGACTTGTGCAGCAAGAAAAAGGCAGCACTGAGTTTGGACCTGTGCTTGGAGTCTCTTTCCAAGCTCACTTGTGCGAGTGCCGAGTCTGGGAGCGCAGATCCACCTGTGCACAGACACACACAAACACAGACACACACATACATAGGTACAGCCTCTCCCTACCCAAACACACTCATCACCCCTTCATCTCTGGGGAAGCCAGTGGCTCCTCCAATGTCTTTGAGAGCTCCTCTACATTTCTGGGGTAAACTAAGCCCTCTGAGGGGACCTGGTTTCAGAGGCCAGGAGTCCCACACCCACTCCTCAAGGCACAAGCAGTGTCCTGACCCGATGAGATCAGAGCAGGAGGCAGCTGCACACCACAGAGCAATGCCGGGCGAGCTTTGCAGTGAGACGTCTTTATTTTTGCCATGTGCTTTGGTCGGCAGGTTGAGCCCCCCAGGCAAGAGCCTGCGTGGCATTGCTGCTGTTCGGGGACATCGCGTAGGGCTGAGGGAGTCTCGGGAAGCTGATCCCCTCAGGAGTGCTGGACAAAAGCCTTGGCTGCGTGCTCCGCCATAGCTCTCTGTGTCGGGTGTGTTTTCTCCGCCTGTAGAGCAACTTGATTTGCTGCATTAGTAAAAATAGACGGGCTAATGAATTCAGCTGATGCAACCCTGTGTGCGCGTGCACGCGCTGGCTCCGTCCGTGTGTGTGTGTGTGTGTGTGTGTGTGTGTGAGTACCACGGCTTGTGCAAGGGCACCCCCCCGCCCGCGAGGCTCTGACAGGGCTTGTGTATGTCCGTGTGTGCATTTATATCCCTCCGTGTGTGTGTGTGTGTTTGTGTGCAGGCAGCCGTGAGCGATGGCTCCTGGCTGCCACGCAGGCTCTGCCTCTGGAGCAAGGGCTCCACGGAAATCATTTCACGGCGGCTTTGGACCCTGGCAGGGCAATGAGAGAGAGGCAGGGCAGGCTGGGGTGGCTGCAGGGACCTGGCGGGGTGATAGGAGGGTCTCACACAGAGCTGGTGGGGCAATAGCAGCTCCTTGAAGGGACCTGGCAGGGCAATAGCAGATCTTCACGGAACACGGTAGGGGGATAACAGGGTCTCTTACAAGGATCCGGTGGAGCAATATTGGATCTTTATAGGGATCTGGTGGCGGGATAAAAGGATCTCTTGCAAAGGACCTGGCAGGGCAATTTTCACAGGGTCCTGGTGGGGTAATAGTAGGATCTGATGCAAATACCTGGCAGGAGGATAGCGGATTCTCACAAGGACCTGGCAGAGAAATAGTAGGATCTGCTGCAAAGGACCTGGCAAAGGCGGTAGCAGATCCTGGCAGGATGATAATGGGTCCTGTCAGGGATCTGATGAGGCAGTAGTAGGATCTGTTACAAGTACCTGGCAGGGCAGAAGCAGGTGCTCACAGGGGCCTGGCAGGGCAGTAGCCTGACAGGGACAGACGCGGCGGGGGTCCCGCACGGGCATGTTTGGGGGTTCCCTTGCGGGGCGCCGCGGCCCCGGGGCGGGCTCGGGCTCTGCCGCTGTCCGCGGTGCTGAGCGGGACCGGCCGCTGTCCGCGGTGCTGACCCCGCCAGGGCCGGGGGCCCAGGGACTCCGAGCAGCCGGTCCGGGGTCTCCCTCCTTCGATCCCGGATGACTCAGAGATCTCGGCAGGGTCCAAGCCTGGCTTTCCCAGCTCTCACCCCCGACTCCAGTCTGATCCAGGATCTTGGGATCTCCCAGCCAACACAGGCTGGCAGGGCAGCACTGACAGGGTGACTGATCGTCCTGCCTGTCTCTTGAGCCCTCACCCTTCTTCAGTACCACGTGGAGATGATAAACTCTCCAACAGCTTGGACAAGCTCTGTCTTCCTGTCAGCTTCCGTCCTGTTCCTCCCAGCATCCTCATTGTCTGTGCAATGTTTATAGTGGCAGACTCTTAGACCCCGGCTTTCTTCTCTCTTCCTGCGTCAAATCCGCCCCCCACTACTGCATCATCACTTATTGTGGGTGACAAAACCCTGCTGAACGGAGTGACTTCTCTGGCATTGACGTCTCCAGTGAAATGTGCACCCTGGAGTGCATGGGGAGACTGAAGGACTATGACCTTTGTTTTTGTCGTGGTTTTTCTCACTGGAATTCTGCTACTGGAAGATGCTTCCCCATGAGCTGAAGCCTGTGAGAGCCAAGAGGGCTTTTTACGGAGTTGGAAATCTGGGCCCTTTCTGTGGGGTCCCAGAGCGAGGATGATTGTACCAAGTGTTGAACAATCCTGATGATGACATGGTTGGGCCAGTCATGCAATCTGAGAAGAGTGAGATGACAGGGAGAAGAAAAAAGGCCAAGTCTCTGCTCTTCTTATGCTTTAAGGTGTCCAAAAAAGCATATGGAGGTGCTCGTGGAGCTGCTGGAACACCAGAGAAGCTCTGTACTGACAACCAAGGCAGACAGCTTTTTGTTTCCCTGCACATCCACTGTCTCAGTGGGTTGAGAGGGCCTGAGGCAGGACAAGGCAAGCCCTGGGTATTTCAGCATGCAGCAGCTGGGAACTCCATAGGATGTGGGAATTGCTCTTTGTACATCAGAGCGATGTGGCCTCATCCCTGGGGTGCAGGATCTCATGAAGACCTGCTTGGCTGCAGACAGGGGCTTTCCTGTGGCAGGGGAGAGCAGATCCCATGGTGTTAGAAACAAAGGAGACAGCAGCTATCAGATCCCTTCCCCAGTTTGTGCCCCCAGCCCACTTTCTCCATGCTGGGGGTCTTTCCCAAAGCACAGTCCCATTTTATGAGGGTGGTAAGAATCCCCAGATCCTTGCCTGCCCATTTCCCTGGAGATAATTGCCTGCCTGGCTTCCCACCACCACTGCCTGGAGCTGCCTGTGCCCAGAGGCCTGAATCTCTGTCCATCTTTCTATTTGAAGTGACTTCCCAGCTTATTCAAGGTTCAGGATTTCTCTGTTCCAGACAGGCAGCCTCATTCCTCGGGGCAGGGGGGGGACCTGGCTCGACTTTCCAAGGCAAGACTGGGAAAGCTGCTGAATCCACTCAGCCCCTGCTGGGCCTGGCCTCAGGGACCAACCGAGGCTTGAGCTGGTTGTATCCATTGCCAAAACCTCCCGCTGGCTGCATTTCACTCCAGCGACTTGTCAGCATCTGTCTCCTCCCACAACTGTCCCCTTGGGCTGCCGAGGCCCCGGGCTGCTCCTCTGCCTCCACCTGCCATCTCCCTGGGGGCAACCAGTGTGCCGAACAGCCCCGGCTGTGGGCTCTGTGCTGGATCAACAGCCTTTGCCAGTAATATCGGTTTGGATTTGTGCGGTGTGGCTGTGTGAGACACCCCAGTGCACATTCTCTTTCCTTCCCTAATTGCTGCCAAGCACCGAGCCGCTGATTTTAAGTTTCTTCCTTCTTTCTCCTCTTCTTCTCCCGCTTTCAAGTGGATTTAACACACGTCCAAGCATCGGAGGCCCAGCTCTGTGGTCGGGCAGTGGGAGCGGAGGCAGCGGCGGCTGCATCCAAGTCGGGAGCGGCGCCAGACTGTCTGCACAGGGCTGGGCTCATCCCTGGAGGCTGGGATCTCTCGAGGCCGTTGCCACTGAGCCAAGCTGTCTGCTGGCACTTCCACACCCCTGCCACTCACATCATGGGAGAGGCTTGAGCAGCTCCCACCAGCCCTGTCCCATGGCCCCGCTGTGCTGGGAATGGTGTCCTCAGGAGATGCAGTTTGCCAGATGTGGTATTGGCAGCTGCCTGCACTCTTGAGCTCTTTTTTGGATGCCTGCTCCCTCCCTGGTTGCTCCAGGAGAGCTGGATGAGGCCAGGGATGGTGTGAGGATGAAAGTGGTGTCTGGGGGCAGCAGGAGATCCAGGCTGCATCCTGCTCAGCAGCCACCACTCCGAGGCTGCGTGGAGCACCCTCAGAGCCCACCTGGAGCATTACTAGGCAAGATGTTCCTCCCTTGGTTCTCCTCCATCAGGCCCTGGCCATCTCCATCCCAAATGAAGCAGCTAAAATAATTCCCTTGCTTTTATCTTGGGTCTGAGAGGAGCCAAGAATGAAGAGGGTCCTCAGGTTCCATCAGATACTCATGGATGTGCCAAGCACTCCTTGGGGCTTCAGGAGCATATCTCTGTCCCCTGGTCTATGCATTGGAAGCTGCTTTCCTGTGTTCTAGCTTCTCAACATGTCCCCAGGGACTGCCAGGGTTGGGCAGGGCCCTGGCAAAGAGGACAGGAGCATTCTGGCAGTGTCC
>VXBA01003563.1:0-14453 GCA_013399895.1 Serilophus lunatus
TGTTTTTCAAACGGCTACACTTGTCAAGTGCATCAGGAGTAGCCAGGTCACAGTTAAGGATCAGGTCTATCTTCCCACTTGAATCAATTTCCCTTGACTTTCTCCAAAGAATTTTGTATCCGCTGAAATTTTGCATGTCATATAATTGATGAGAGGTTTCTTTTAGGGAAGATTGTAGAGGAAAAAAAATAACAAAAAAGTTTAATATGTTTGAAAAAGTGCCCCTATTTTGGTTTTGTAAATGTTAACAATGTAAATACAAAAATAATCTCCTATCTAGTGAATATTATTAATCATATTTTTCCTCCTAAGAAAGAATAGAGAAAGGAAACATCTCATAATTTGACTGGGTTGTTTGAGAGGTATATTTTCTTGACAGGTATATAGTTTTTATGTTTTTGAGAAGTATATTTTTAGAAAATGTATTTGGGATTCAAATAGAATGATGTGGACAAAGTTGAGTTTTTAAAAGAGATTACACTCAAGAAGAATGCATGTTTGAATAATACTGATAGGAATAAAAGGCCAGTAAAGGATCACAGCATGCTTGTTTCTTTTTGATAGTTTCTTACACTCCCAAAATGTCCGTTATCTACTATTCTTTGGGTTTAGAACTGGTCTAGGCCAGTTGTTTTTGTATAAGATTTCAGGTGTTGCAGATGTTAATTTAAATCTCATGAAGTGATGCAAGAATCCCTGTCCACGATGGTGTTCAGAGAGGCAGGATCTGTTGTTGGTCCCTTCCTCGTTGTTGAAGGGTGGCATCTTCACTGGGAATTGCTCAAAGCCCATGGAGGCACAGTTCAGGGTGAAGCCTGACACAAACACAAGCTGTGTATTTCTGGCTTAAATGCATAAATACTCATGCTCCCATTGTGTAGGGTCAGGCGCTGTTTTTCTGATCCATGGGCTGCAAACACTTCTACCAGGTTTCCTTTTATAAGAGGACAGGGGACTGGGACACCTAGGAGTGAGGAAAGGATGAGGATGTCCCCTGGTAGCATCCCCTTGGGATTGCCATGTCAGTTACCTGCCCAATCTGGTTGTGAGGAAGGAGCCTGCTCACTGTTTATGAGTCCCATGCTGTCACAACACTAGAAGTGAACCCATTAAGTATCCACCTAAGATCTATTTGGCTTTGATTATATTGTGTGTTTAGCACAAGAATTAGTGTCCTTGGTGGTTTTAATGAGCATATCAGAAGTATGCATTTTGGCTCCTTTTTCCTTTTCTAAACACAATAGGAAAGCCCAAAGATCCTTGATTTATTTCAGAGCTCTTTGGAGACTTTAGAAGTCCTCAGTGAAATAGCATCTGGCTTATCAGAGCCTGAAAGCCAGAGTCTTTTCAAGATTTCCAACATTAAAAAAGAGCCAACTTTTATCACAGAATGTGTCAGTAATCGTTAGTTCACTTAGCAGTCTGCAACAAATTTTTATTAAATGAATGATTTAATACTTCTATTCTGCTTCTAGATTCTACCTTGGCATTTGGAGCTGATGGGATTATTCTACTTTCTTTGAATCCTGAAATCTTAGCTTAGTTTTAAGCTCAGAATTCCACAGCAGCCTCAGTGCAAACGAATGAATGCCGAGGAAAAAGCTGTACTTTTCTTTAAAGAAAAAAAGTTCTCAAGTATTAGAAGTGCTTGAAACTCTGCTGAGTTTCTGGAAATGCTTCCAATTTCTTTCACACTTTTCTGAAGTGCTTATTAGAAACGTATTTTTAATATTTTTTAAGAGTTATAGTAAATAATAATTTCTAGTGGCCATTTTAGTGAGTTGATGTTAATATTTACCATGAAAACCTTGAAACATCAAGAAGCTCTCTAAGTGGTGCCCTAAGAATGGGTTTGTCTCTAGTTCCCTGTGCTGTGGAATTATAGAAAATGCCCGCTTTCTGAATGTAAATTGTTTAGATTGGAAGGCCAATTTCCTGTTATAATGACTTCTTTTAGGAGGAAAGTTGTAATACTGCATATGCATTGATCTCTCCTGAACCTTTAACTTAGAAGAATTGTACAGCAATGCTGATCTTTGTGAGAGTGATGAAGATATTCGGTTTTAAAGATTGTGGGAAGGAAATAATTCAGTATTTATCAGTTTCCCTTAAACACAGGTGAACACTTATATTTGCTTTTCCTACTGTCAGATCTATGAGACTTTTCTCACTCTGTTACTCTGATGACTGACAGATTGTTTGAATGCTTACCTAGGCAGATGGTTAAAGCCTTTGTGCAAGCTCCTATGTTACATACATAGAAAAGATGACGTGGGGAATGCATACCACTGATCCCTGCTCAGGCATCTCTAAGATTATCCTTAGTGTATGGCTCATCTCTCCAATCAATATTAAGAAGTCTTTAGGGTGTTGTGATGATGAGTAGGTTTTGAAAGAGGAGCAAGACCCTGCTGTGACAGGCATGTGAAAATTGTAGTCTAGCATCTCAGGGACCACCTGTCACCCACATGGTGTCACTTCATCCCTCACTGCCACTGGTAATTGGACTGACAGATGCTTCCTCGAGTTCGTGAACAATGGTGAGGAGTTGAGATGAACTTGATGTTTAGAGAGCACTACACAAATGTTTGTTTATAAATTTATTTCTTCATGGATACTTTAATGCTTAAGATGTTTGAAAATGAAAACCAAAACATACCTAGAAAAATAACAAAACAAGCTGTGTATTGTCTAAGGGTTTGCAGCTGCCCCTCTTCTTCCCATGGGTCCGCCTCCTGAGCAGCTAACAGTTTTGTGATGACAGGGAGGACTCAAGGTACTGGGTGAGTTCTGGGGGCTTAGATCTGGAGCCTTGAGCAGATGGGACTGCCCTTTTTGCAGAGAGTGCAGGCCCCTTAACATGTGTTAGAGTGTGTACAGTGCAGATGAGAAGAAATCTCGGTTTTAAGAGTTTGCTCAGACTTTGGCCTATCCTAATAGTGTAAGGTATCACTAGAGAGCTGTTTTCCAGGAGAAGCTTGGAAGCAGATATGGAGTGCCTTAAAGAGTTGTTCACATGGCATTATTATTAAAATATAATAAATTGCTTTTTTTATTTTCCTTGAAGACCCTTCAGTGCAGAAAACAATGCCTGTATGTGGCAGAGTCCCAGCTGCCTGCCTGCAGGGGTAGAGAGGAATTCACCAGTGCATGGAACACTTTGTTCAATGGGCCAGGTGCAGTAGGGTTTGCCTTTTTTTTTTTTTTTTTTTCCCATCGCTTTCCTCTTAAACATTAGGTGTAAGCCATGGCTGGAGGCAAGAATCCAGCCTTGATGGAATGCCTTTCTGATCTGATATGACAGGCTGTGTGGAAGTGTTCAGTCTTGATATTTTGTTGCTTGCAAGAGGGAAATCCTGTCAGATAACAACTGTACCTACAAGACTGGAAGATTTGTGTTTCAATTTCCCTAAGACATGACGAACATAAAGAAAGAAACATCTTGGTGTGTGTAATTTTGTTTCAGTCTCCTTTAAAAAAGGAGAATGTTGGAATAATAGATATTAGATGTATCCTGTTACTTGAATATTCCACACTTCTAACACTTTAATTTCCCATTCGGTCCCTCCCTGGAATAAGTTGGTAAGGCTTGCTGCACAGGAAGAGGAGGTTTGATGTATTACTAGGTCATCTTGGAAACTGAAAATGGATTGGAACAGGAGTGCTAAGGATATTTCTCATACAGTGTGGGTTGTGAGTGAGTCTAAAAGTTAGGATAGATATTAGCATACTGAAGAAACCTCTGCTGTGAACCACGGAAGTGCAGGGGTAACAGAATCAGTTCAGATCCACTTCTTGCCAGTCTGCTAAAGCAGATTTGAATGAAATTGAATGTATAAGTAGCCCCTAATTTCCAAAGCATTTTTGTGGGTGTTTAGCAATCTGAGTCCTGTCAAACTCAATGACTGTCTCATTGCCACAAATACCAGAAAATATTTAGAAAATTTGGGAAAGGTATTTTGCCAACCAATAAAAAATACCCCTCCCTTTTAACATGCATTGCTATAGGAATCAGAAATGCAGAAGAAAGGGAAGAAGCATACTGATGTATTGACCATCTAATGAAAATCATACTGTACTGTTCTTTTTATGGAAAGTCTTTTTAAGTTTTCCACTAGTTTTGGAGGCTTTTGAAGGAAAGACTCATGTTCTGCCTTAAATTAACTTACTTAATGATTAACAGAATAGTGCCGTGTGGTGCATTTTAATTAAATTATAAGAGATATGATTTGAGTAAGATTTTAGTTTAATTTTGAAAATTATTGAATAAACTGACACTGTTTGCTCTCTGAAAGTTCTTTGGAGCATATGGTTAGTCAGTCATCCTTGTGCATCTAGTGAAACAGAGCTGCTTCCGAAAGACATAAGGGCCATTACCAGATATGGTAAAAAAATTGGTGCAGACAGGGGTATAACTAATTTTTAACCCACAGAAAGCAGTGTCCTGATCTAAGGACCCAATTTCATATTTTCAAACTAAGTTCTGGGTTTAACAAAGGCCCAAACTGCATATTTCTAGTCAAGGTTTGCATTTTGAATACCTCTGGCATAAGCTGCTGAACAGTCACTGTCTCTAGTGGAATTTAGATGGCTTTTGCTAGCTGAGTTTATTGGGTTGTTTGTGAAGATCTTGACCAGTGCTTGGATGTTGTTAATCAGTAAAATTCACAGTATCATAAGATAGGAGCTTTTGGTACAGGAACGACTCCATAAATTGGCCTAGCAGGAAATGCTTTTCTCTTTCCAGGGCTCTGTGTGTGTGTGCCTATGCACACATTTATATGAACTCTTCCAGTCGAGAAAGATCAAGCATGGAGCCTGGACTTGGATCATGGGTTCAGACTGAAGTGAAACAATGGATGCCCTTGCTGTTACATGGTGGCACACAGGGGTGAATATATCCCAGGCTTCACACTTCACAAGTTTACTGCTGTTTACTGGGCTGTCTGTTAAAGGAGGTTTGGCTTAGACTTCCACGTGTGCCCGCCCACCAGTAAAATCAAGGCATAATCTGTTTTGGCTAGAGATGCAGGTATTGTATTGCACCTCCCATATTGTGGCTTTTCCTGGCTTTTGTGGTTACATTTGAAAGGAATAGTAATGTTTGAACCATGTCCTTTAATGTATTAAAAATAACATTAGTAATTTCATATAAAACCTGTTATTGAAATTAACTGTTGCCAGAAACAGTTGAGGCAAAGAGAAATTACATGTACATTGTTGGCGGCTTATGCAACTTTCTGTTTCATGGGCTCTGCAAGTATTATCTTACATGGCTTTGAGTAGAAGTCTGGTCTGTGAGTATTATCCTTCAAAATGATAAAGCTGAAATTTATTAATAGTAGTTATAGCAAGCTATAGCTCAGTTATAAATGAGAGACAGCAAATTTTAAAATTTGTGAGCCAAAATAATAGATTGCTTTTTATTGCTGAGAGAATTGGCATGTGTCTCTGAAATGCATAAAGCACAAAGGAACAGGTGCAGGAGTGCATGGGGAAACAGTGTCCATTCCCTCTGCTGCTCCTGCTCAGGGAACAAGAGTCTTGTCTCTCACTAGTGACAGTGCCGGGGCATAGGAAGATGTATTAAAGAGAGTTTTGCGAATGCATCCCTCTTATGATTTCCCACATTTTAGTTGTTCAAATGAGCAGAAGGCAGCTGCATTGTTAGGTGGCTACATTGAAGGTGATTACATTGTTAGGATCTTAGTGTTTGTCTGAAAGCAGTGAAAACATGACATAAAGCACAAGCTATTCTATGGTGAAAATGGTCTATTACACCCATGAAATACTATGCTGCTTTATTTCTGGATTGTACATTTCCCCATAAGTAACTGAGAATGCAAACACCAACAAATATGTTTTTCTAATCAAGTTTCAATTTATAGTGTAAGTCCCAATTTTAACACTTGTCTTGCAGTTTGGTTTGTTTACTGCTAGAGCCATACATGCAATCAGTAACTTTTCCATGTGAAAGCAGGATAATATTACCTTGAGAACTGAGGACAGGCAGAAAAAATTAAATGGGTTATAGTTACAGGGAGGAACAGACATCATATCCATAGGGTGGATTCATAGTATTGACCCTTGTAAGAGCATGAAGACTTACCACTGGGAAATGGCAGACTCACCGCTTTTTGAGATATTTACAACTGGACTTGAAAAATAAGTACTCAAGAGATATACTTCAACACCTCATGTATGAGTTACCAGACTTTACTTACTGCATATGACTTGATGCACAAAATGTTGTTCATCCGTGAAATTAGTTCCCTGCTCACATGCCAGTGTCTTAGAGTGAAATCTCATAGGATTGTGAATGCAGAAGACTTGTGCCCTCTGAGATGCACCCACCAAGTTCCTTACAGTGAACTGTATTCAGCCACTTCAGAACAGACCTTAAAAAACCCAAGAGTTTGCCTCTCTGTGAGAACATAAAAAAGACTGTGGAATCTTTTATTTTCCCAAGGATGGAACAGTTAAAAATATTCTTCAAACAGGGAGCAGATGTTAATGCCATTAGAATGAATTTTCATTAAAAAATATCTGTTTCTTTTGCAAAATGCCAGTAGCTTTGCACAGTTCTCTACAAGTCTGCCTACTTACTTCAGACTAGTGGCACAGAGAAGAGGCAGTTCAGCGTGGTCTCTGAAAGCAATTAGATACATTTCTCTAAGTTATTTGCCTGCCCATTTTAAAACTGCTTCAGGAGCTAAAGAAACATGAAGGTATTTGAATAACAGGAGAACAGTGGGCAACACAGCAAACAGGTACAGAAAGGACTAGGTTTCCCATGGAAAGGCGTGGTCCGGATGGTGCATGTTTCTTGGTCAGGTTCTAAACTTACTATTGTCTAAAAAGACAAAAGATTCATGGGCTATTTTGATCAACTCACTGAAAACTGACTTGTATGCAGGAATGGTTAAAGTAAAAATAAATGAAATGTGAAGTGGCTCTCTTGATGACCTCACTATTGTTAGTATGAGTAGACATTGGAACCTCCCATTAATAATTTACTTTTGGAGAGCTCTCACATCTCCTTCTTTCTCCTCATTTTGCTCCTTTTAATGTTGAGAAGCTAGTAAAGGACCATGTAGTTCCTTTCATTGCTGCAACAGATGACCCTACACTAGAGCCATTTGACTTGACTTCATTGGCATGAATGACATTGCTCAAATTCTCTAGTTTAGTTAGTGTTTGTTTAGTTTTTTAATCTTTCTAGTATCTTCCTTAAGGATTTTGCTGTCCTGGACCTCTGAAGCATCAGAACATACAAGGAAAGCAGGCTTAGACTCCAGCTCTATTGATTTTCCATGCTTTAGATGCCCATGTGAATCCTTGAAATTATCTAGAAGGTCATTTGCTGCTTATATAAGATCTTTTGCTCCATATGTAAGTTCTTCATGTCAGGGCAACAGTGTACTGAAGTTAAGTGAAGTAAACAACAAACATTTGGCTTCCAAATAATAAAGAGATTAATAAGTGAAAGGCACTATAACTTACTCAGATCATCCTCCCACTTCTTTTTAAAGGGGTTTCAAGCATGGCAAAATCTTGTCGGTGTCAGCTTTTTTCATAGGAACCAGTTCTACTTTGCTATAAACTTAAGGAGCTGCTGGATCCACACCCAACTGAATGTGAATGCTTAGCATTACATGGATTTGCCTTGGCTGAGCCCTCCTTTGTGTTGCAAACTGAATCATCAAATGTCCCTGTAGCTCTTGTTAAAACAGTGATGTGCCTTGGCTGAATGGACCTTATAACTTAAATGATAGGCACCGCTCCGAGGACTGCTGAGGGCGAAGCCTCCTGGGCACTCACCAAAGCACCCACTATGCCGCTCATGTGGGTTAGCCCTGGTCCACTTGGCGGTCTGCTGGTTGCCTCTATGCAGTGGATTAACATCTATGTGAGTTGCTCTTTGATCTTGCAGCTTTGCAACTGTGACAAATCATGGTTGTAGCAATTTCTGTATGGAAAAAAGAATGATAATCAACACTGGTGCCATCAAATTAAAAGTTATTTTGTGGGACACCAACTTGCAAAGCATTTTGAGCTGTTGTTGACAAGGATGCCTGTTCCATATAACATTACAGACAGCTGGGCAGAGAGACTGATACTTTTGGGAACTGAGATTTGCTCGCCTTGTTTATCTTCAGTTTCATTTGCAGGCAAAGATGGCCAAGTCTTGAAGACAGACTTGCATGGCCAGTGTTGCTTATGAGTCAAGTAGGCAAATGAAATGTATCTTCAGTAGTGCTGTAGAGGTATGGGCAAGAAGATGCAATTTGTTGTTATAAGTCTTGGAATAAAAGTAGGCTGACCTTGTGAAGCATTGTTTCATCTGGAGTGAAGTTCTCCTTCAGACTTTTATAATTCAAAACAGTGTTTGGAAAAGTGATGAAAGAGAAATTTAGATTCTCGGTTTGTCCATAATTTAAAATGGTTCTGGAATCTTCTACAAGTCCAAGAGGCTTCCCGTGTTTCTAATGACCCAACAAATAGGTGAGATTTGCCATCCAGAGCCATGCATGGCAGTGGGGGCAGAATTTCTAAAAATCTGGAACTATTCTTTGAAAATGTAAAATGGGATGTTTTAGAGGATAGTCAATTTGCTTTTAGTTTTATTTCTGAGTGAAAACAGTTTTGTTGGTGAGCACTGCAATAACCTAACTATTCTAGGATATTTTGAAAAGAACTCAATCAACTAGAAAAAAGTTTCTATGTGTGGTGGTTTGAAACACTTTTTATCATCTAAGAGGCGTGCACAATAAAGATGATGGAAAACTGAACAAAATTAGCAGCAGGGGAACAGTTTATTTCATGGGGTTTAAAATGGGGAAGAAGGGACACCTTATGGGAACCTAAAATTTACACAGAGAAACACTCAACACACAGAAAACAAAAAAAGGGAAAAAAGGGACAAAACCAAAAAGGGAACTACTTTCCCAGCTAGGTGACAAGTTGATAAAACAGGGGGAGGGGTAGGGAAGCTGTCTCTCTCCCTCCCTCTCTGCTGGTGTCACTCCCAGCCCTTGAGGTTTTTTGCAAAACAGAAAAAGAAGTGAAAAGTGACCCCCTCCCACAACACATTTGGGAAGTGGCTACTTGCTATCAAGCTGGAGTTCGCTTCGGTGCCCAGAGGAATGGGCGGAATCACGCCGTGTGGTCTGAGACCCGGGAGGAGAGCAGCTGTGTGCTTCACCCCTAGACAGGAAGCCAAAGAGAGGGAGGACCTCTGTGCCCTCCAAGTCTCACACGAATCTTGCTGTCTTCTTCCTGGCCAAGCTGTCTCCCCATTGGCCAGCGGAGCTGAGCTCCGCCTCTTTTCTGGCATCCTCACTCCCCGCACAANTGGCATCCTCACTCCAGGCAAAATGGTGGTTCCCGCTGGAGACTGCGTGTTCAGAGCTCAAGGTGCCATCTTTTTTTTACAGGGCTGCAGCCACTCCAGGGATGCCCTGGAGTGGCTGCCACCCCTCTGCGCAGCCACCACCAGCACGGTGCCAATGCAGGACCCTTGCCACCATCCATAACCAGCCGCCATGCCCACACTCCTGACTGCGGCCGCACCGGGGTCTGGCACTGGCATTTGCAGCGTATCTGTGCCCACAAGCTGGGAGCTGCCGAGACCGCGCCTACTGCGCTGCCCATGGGCATGCCAGGGTTCTCCCATGGCCGTGCTCTTGGGCTGCCACCCGTGCCGGGACTGGGGAACCACCACACACCATGCGTGGTAGTGCCATCCCTGGCCTGCCGCTGGCTGCGAGTTGCCACTACTGCGCACTGCTGCTGGCTGGAGTCACACTGCCCACCAGGACTGGGCAGAGGGGAAACACCCTTGGCCAGTCCCTGCTTCGCTCCGTGGCTTCACTCAGAGCTGGTGCCTGCCTCACTCGCTGCGCCGCCTTGCCACCGCCGCCCCCAGCCCCAGTCCAGGACGTAGGCAACCAACCATGGCAGCAGAGCCTCGCAGGTTCAAAACACCAAGATCCCAGCCCCCTTCACTTAAGGAAAACAGGATTTTACACAGACAAGGTAAGTGGGCACTCCTGACACATTGTCCCCTTCCCAAAGCCCAAGGACCACCCCCAAGACCACCTCGAGACCTGACGCCCCCCCTGACAACCCCAAAAGAGACCCCAGCACCCCTCAAATCCCAACACTATGACACAGTAGTAATTAGAGACCTGTATTAGAAATCTGTAGGGTTGCCATGGAACTCAGTTTATAGTTTCATAAACACCAACTCTTACATCTGGCATCTAATTAAAATGTATGTTTTGGAAGAACAACAATACGATCTCTGTTTAACTAATGCCCTTCCACAGGGAAGAATTCTGATTCTGTTATTCCCCAATAGTAGAAATGCCTTTTCTAGGAAGAGTAAATGTGACTTCCTTCTCATCACTTTTAAAGACTATGCATTCACACTGCCTTACATGTTCACTTTCCTTTGAAGTCAGAGTAAAAAACCAGAGATGGCCTGCCTACTGCACCCTCATCTCATTTGCAGTCATAGACTCTACAGTCACAGAAGTGGAATTTGGTTTTTTTCCTCCCTTTGTGACCAGCACTATTGGCCTTTCCTTGCTGCAGAGCAGAATTTCAGTATATTTTATACACTAAAATTTGGGATTTTTGATATGCTTTAGAACAAGGGGCTGGGTCTGCAAAGTTATGCATGAAGAAATAGTCATTTCTTGGGGTACTGCAGACCTGTTTCTGTGTGTGAAAAAAACACTCTCAGCTTGTACATTTTTGCATGGGAATGATTCAACTATCTATAAAGCACAGAATTTTTACCTTTTCACAAAAATCTTTCTCCTTGAAACTGTACAGGGAGTTTTTGAGAGGAAAAAAATGCAGTTATTGATTATAGGATTTAAGCAGAATGTAAATTAATTTCAGTGTTTTAAGAAAAGTGCAGCCATTGAAATCTTGAAAGCTCTTAGGAAAAAAAAAATTCAAGGTTGATGCTTCCTTGGACATCCAGCATCCTTCATGGCTTTGTGGAGAGGATTACCTGGCTGCTTACTTCAAGTTAAGGGTGCCACCTATTCATCCCACATATTCCTTCCCACAGACGGAGCTAGCTTAGACACCTCTGTTCTGAGCATTAATCCATCCACACCCATTCTTGTAATTTATGAGGTTTAACAAGATCATAGCCTGGGGTGAAATGGCTGCAGGACTGCTCAGTAAGTGGTTTCAGTTCGCTCACATTTATGGGCTTAAAGGAGTATGGGAGCCAAGCATGCAAAATCATAGTAACTGATTTAAATCACTGTTTGCATTTCTATTTCCTGCAGATTTGATGGAAGAACACTGAGGACAGTCTGTTAGGTTGGATTTAGCTCCAGCCCTGTTTTTAATCCTTTTGTTAAAACCACAAGATGGTCTTAGTTTGACTGCAATTGAGCTTGCAAATACTTCCCACCTCCTTGGATTTGTCCTTGTCTGGCAATCACCTTCGGTCTTTTGAAGTATCTGATACAGCTTGACCTTTCACAAGTTGGATTGGATGCAGGAATTTCTATATCTGGGGGCCCAGGCATCGAAAAGAGAATCTATCTGAGAGAATACAGTAAAAAAAACCCGAACATGATCACAGAGCAGAGAGGGGCGAAAGGAGGTGAGGAGGATACAAAGTAGATAAAATGCTTGAAAATAAGCAAATACAGGGGCTACAAGACCGAACAAATGGTTAAAACTGTGGGGTGAAAAGAGCATCCAATGACTCTCACATGCTTGAAAGGATAATGGCATTTTTATTATCTCATTCCACACCCTGGTCATCCGTCCATTTGCTCCCTGGAGCTGCCAGCAGTTTGCACTCAATTTTATGCTGCAGACATGATCAGCAAATCATACTGCAGACAGAACTTTTCAAGCCTTTCCAAGTGAGTTGCCAAATTGTTATGATATCTGTATGGATTTAGCCTTTTGGTATTGTGCAGGAAGTGTACGGGGAGCAGAATGGTGTAACATGTTGGGAAGGTGATTGAAATGGGGAATAAGCATTGGATGCAGATTGGGTCCTTTTCTTTTTTCTTTCTTTTTTTTTTTTTTTTTGCCATGTCATGCTCTATTGTCTAAAGGAAAATTCCTTATGCATTTCTCTTGCCTGAATTGCAGAATTTAAATTGCTTTGTTCAGTGCCAGGAGAATATGTTGGAAGGAGTGGTTGCTAATCAGAGTTCTGTTAAGAAGTTTGCAGAAGTTTTATAATGTGTATACAAGCTTTTGCATTACTCAGATTGCTTAATTCACTGAGTAAATAAAGTTCTCATGGCACATTCATCCCTGACTGTGGGAGAGAGGCCAGAGAAGAAAATCAATTAGCATGTGTAATAATTGCCAACAGAATAAAGTGGATTTTTGTGTCCTGTATTTTTTTGTTTGCCTGCTTTAGGTGTTGGGGGTGGGAAACAGGACAAGGTTTGCTTTAAAGGTTGCGAGAGGTTTTGAAAAGCAACTGGGTCTTCTGGTTACCTGTTTGTTGAGTTTTCAGCATGAAATCCTCTGCTCTTGGAGGAAAAGGGAACTCAGGAATTTCCAAAACTCAGCCTCTCCAAGAAGTCCTTTCCAGGAATCTGAAATCCTTCACTGTGATTTCAGAAATTGGGCAATAAATAATAATTTAACTAAGAGTGTGTCAAATGGATTGTGTGTGCGTGTGTGTGTGCAAGTGTGTGTGTGTTTTTCTGTGGTGAAATCCAGCTACAAGCCACAGTAGCCAGCCCTCCCATACTGCTCT
Source organism: Serilophus lunatus (assembly GCA_013399895.1). Lineage (NCBI taxonomy): Eukaryota > Metazoa > Chordata > Aves > Passeriformes > Eurylaimidae > Serilophus > Serilophus lunatus. The sequence continues at coordinate 12,761 of VXBA01003563.1, forward strand.
ATGAGAATGGGGAGCAGCCACGGCAAAGCAACAATTTCTCTGCAACCAGAGCAAGGGGAAAGCAAGGAAGAGCAAAGTGGGTGAGAGTTGGACACTGTAGTGGTGGTATAAGTGGAGAAAACCTTGACTCTTGGTAACTATTGTGGAGAGCTGGCCCTGAGTGCAGTGGTCCAGGCTGAAGACTTTGAGGTGACCTTAAGACCCTTCCTGGTTGGGAGAGGTTTATTTAGATGTCAGGGTCTGGTTGTTTTGATTAAAATACTAGAGACCATTTGATATCCTTGCTGAGATATATTCTCCTCCATTCCCTTTTGGGCAAGCAAGGGAGCTGACAGTGTGCTAGCTTTATATCTGGCACACCTGTGATGTCTTAGGTGAGTACTGGGAGGAATGCCCAACCTTGCGTGTGCTGTAACATCCACAGTTATGTTATATGAAGTGAGATCATGGAAATCAGTGAAATCATATCTGAGTGTAAACAATCCTTTTATCTTGAAGTGTAAATAGCTACTACACTCTTGTATTCCTATATATTGGAAGATTTGGGTCCAATAGCAGCTTCTAACAAGAGGAGATACACATTGACAACCAGACATGGATTTTCTTTTGTCAAGACTCACAGTGGCATGCTTGGAGAAGAAAAGCAAAGTTCTTCTTGGTGAGGACTCTGAAGAGAAATCAAATGTGTGGCTAAAACTTTGTAACCAATTTATTCCCTTTTAACAAACGTCTCTGTGACCTCAGTCCAAAAGAGGGAAGACACCTTTAGCATTGCCCACAAAGCCTTTCTTAAAGCATTGCTCAGAGAAATACATGATGAAATACTGCCCTTCTCAGGATGAGGCATAATTAAATCATTCTAAATGCTTCTACCTTCTCAGGAGATTGCAGTGGAAAAGAAAAGGAGTACTAAAATCTTTATAAGTTAACTCTCTGGAGACTCTCCAGGCAAAAGGAGGAGGCTGCTGTTGCATTATTTTGAATTATGTGCAATGTGATTATTATCTTCTTGCAAATGACCTCTAATGGGTTAATGCCTCTAAGGGGAAAATGGACCCTTTATATGATCATTTGATTTGCACTGTTTAAAGATATTTTCTATGCTTTCAGTGTACTTTTAGTATTAGTAGAAAATTTTGTAATCACTAAATAGCTGAATATAATCCTGTTAGAATTTGATACACTAGAAATTAAAAGCAGAAGTTCCCATCATAGCCAAGAAATCATTCTGGTTGGCCTGAAAACATAAATGTTTAATAAATGTACAGGGATTGACTTGGCTCACTTTGCTGGATACTAAAGTGCTTACTGTGTAAGTTCCTAGGGAAAACAGAAGTGGTCTTTGACAACAGGTATTTTTCTTCCAACAAATCATAACTTCTGTTCAAACTTCACAGTTTGGTTGCTGGAAGCTCACTTTTTCACAGCATTTTCTTCATATTGTAGGTTATCTTTTCTGTTTCTTGACTGCATGTTCAAGATTGATAATCAGATAGTTTTTTGAGAAGAGAGGGTGTATTGGTTTCTCTGTGGCCAGGTTTTGGTGGCAGTGGGGGGGGCTGAGGGAGAGGCTTCTTCGAGAAGCTACTGGAAGTTTCCCCATGTCCAGGCTGGGCCCACTGCTGGCCAAGGCCAGGCCAATCAGTAGTTGACAGAACGCCTCTGTGATAACATATTTAAGAAGGAGAAAAAA
>VXBA01003563.1:14880-91611 GCA_013399895.1 Serilophus lunatus
ACACCTCCCCCCCACCTCGCCTTTTTCCCTTGACCGCTGCAGGAGAATAGGTTGGATGTAAGAAGGAGGGGGACTGGGGGGTAAAAGGTGTCTTTTAGTCTCTCACTCTTAGCTCTGATCTTGTTAGTAATAAATTTGATTATTATTCCCATATGGAGTCTTGTTTTGCCTGTGACGGTGATTAAGAAAGAATCTGCTGTAGTTGTTATCATGAATAGCGAAACCGCTCGTTATATTCTCTCTCTCCTCTAGAGCTGGGCAAGGGGGAGTGAGAGAGTGGCTGTAGTGGGCCCCTGGCACTCAGCCTGAGTTAAACCACTACAGAGGGTCTAAAGGGAACACTTCCTCACAGGCAGCAGTAGCGTTGGTGGCACTGTGCTATCTGGTTAATTCTGCTCCAAAAATTGACGCTATTAATTTTCACTTCAAGCCATCTCTTTCCTTCTTTCTGGTGTTCTCTGTTGGCCATGCTATTCATTTCTGTTTCCCAGTGAGCAATAGCTCAAGTCCTTAATTTCTGAAAGCCTTTTTACACTGGTGAGATAAAATAAGAGGGACATAATATAACTGAATGCCAGATGCTCAAAGATATTAGACTGCAAGGAGGCTATTTGTCACTGTTTTAAAAACTAAGAATTCCAGTCAATTTCTGAATGTGGCTTTTCCCCAGCAGCAACAAGCCTACTATGGTCCAAGAAACAGGCACTTTTTTTACAATGACCTGTCTGTGAGCTGCAATGTTTATATCCAACACCTGAATGGTCATTTTGATGCAAATATGTTTATCTGTGAGTGGATCCACATATTTATGTTAAACACTGTAGTAGCAACACTCTATGTATATAAGCATTCTTGACGTTTTAGTTGTTGCCACCTGAACGAAACACATTTAGGAACTTTCCTTATAATGGATCAGAAAAAATTTACTAGAAGAATTGAAACATTTTTGAGTGGAAGAAACATAAGGCAGAGACAGGACAGATCTACAAGGAAATGTCTGAGGTTTTCTTGCCTCAGTGAAAGATGCTTTTCTTTCTTCAGCACAACCAGAGCATTGGGTATCAGGAGCACAAATGTGGAATAATCTGTATGGAGTTTTGGGCATCCACATAAATGTTAAGTCATGACTGTGAAAATCAAATGTCTAAAGTTTTGTCAGAGAACAATGACTCTGGACTGTAAACTCTGAGCTGACTTCTCCACCCTGTTCAAGCCTTGTTTCAAGCCAGGAACTTGAAGCTCTGTGAATCCAAATGCCTGAAATGAACTGTGGGAATTGTTCCTGATGAAATGTGAATTTAGTAAAACCAAGAAAATGTAGAGGAGTTTTGGACAGAACTGTTTCAGAGCACTTCAGAGCAGAACTGGTTGTGAATTCAAGTCAGATTTCTGAAATTAGCTTTGTTTAAATGAAAACAATAGGAAATACTTTTTCATATTTTTTTTTTATACTTTCTAAATAAGCAATTACTCAGCTGCACCACTGGAATATTCCTTTAAATAAAACATTCCAATCTTTTTCTGATTCTAAAATTAAAAAAAAATTTAAAAATCTGAAAGAAAAAAAACACCTTAAATGAAAGATTTACTTTCTTGTTTTGAGCTGAATTAAAATAAAACAGCCCTGAACATTTTCCATAATACTTCACTCTGAAGGATTTTTGTGTCTGCTTCAACAAAACTAGAAAATTGGTTGTTAGAGCAGATCTTAAATCCAGATAGCTCCTCCAAAGCCTCATAGTTGGCATAGGTATTCAACTAGTGTTGGACAGGGGTGGTAGAACTTCATCCTGCTTCTTCATACCCCTTCCTTTCCCTTTCTTGCCAAACCTCCACCCTGTTCCCAATTCATAATAAAACAAGAAGAGTCAAAAAAATCAGGGAAATTCTCTGGTGATTATATTATGCCATCTTCTTCTGATCAGGCATAAAGCAGATGCAGTAAACTAGATAATCCAATGTTTAAAAATCCAACCAAGGAAAACACTTCCCTCAATCATTGAAATAATTGAAATATGGAGACTCAACTCACTGTAACATTTCACTCCTTCCATATTTTATTTTGTAAAAGAAAACATTAAAAAACTCCAACTTTCTTTGCACTATTTTCATGTACTGACATTTGATTTATATTAATAATATATTAAGAGTAGTAAAAGAATTTTCTTGATTTCAGTAAGGTACCTTACATTTATAAGTAGCTGCAAGCTCAAGTTTATAATTCTATATCTGTGTAATGTTAACCCACATACGTTTATCCATTCCAGTTTTAATTCTCCATTTCACAAAATCTGTGATCAAATTTTGAAGCCCAAACTAAGCTGATGTTGTCCCTTTTAATTTAGGACTTAGCCCTTTTATTCTGCTTCTGTGCTTCAGTTTTATTAGTTGCTTTCTTTTTGTGCTGATGTGCGGCACATATTGTTAAAGTCACTTATTAGAGCCAGAATTTTACAGCATAGAGACTGTCCTAATAAGGTAAAAACCCCTAGCCTTTTATTGATGAGGCAAGAAAAATCAGGCAGCAGATAATTTTTTTGCTGATTCAGAAGGATAAGGTGCGGTTTGGCAGGTATTGCATTGGTTTGGCATATGCTGACATGTTTCCTCTTTTCTGCATTTCAAATCTTTTGCAGAGTAGACAGCCAGGGAGAACTTCCCCCATGCCCCCCTTTGCCTTTATGTCCCCTCTTCCTTCTGTTTTCCACAAGTGTGCAGTGTTGCTGTGAAATCTCACTCTGGCACTCAAAACTGGATGTGGTAATGAGACATTTTTATGAAGTCTAACAGTGCCATATTGTAATCGTCTTTATGGAGAACAGTGAGCACATTGGAATACAGTTTTCCATGTGGGTTGTTCTACACCTAAAGTATTTCAACAGTTTGTGAAGTTGTCAGAAAAAATCACACTTTACTTCAAGGTATTACAACAATACAATTTCTCTCTTCTCAAAAACCCACTATTGGAGCAAAATTCTAGCTGCAAGGTTTAGTTGATGCTTTATATTGTTCATCTGTTTTTCTTTCTAAAGAATTCCAGAGATGAGTGGCACATCCTGGGCTTAAGTACAGGTTTCATATCTGAAGTCAATGTAGTTTCATGGCTTTTAAACTTACAATGAGCTTGAGTTACAATGTGCAAAGTTTCAAGTGGGGGCACTTCCATTTTTTTTCGTTTTTTTTCAGTTTTTTTCATTCCTCAGTCTCTGTCTCTTGGTAACTGAAATTCAAAGCCAAGTATTCCCTTTTCTTAAATTCACTTTATGCTGCACCAAGAGACCAAAACTGATACAATGTGCCTACTCCCTTCCTACCCAGTGCTCTGGTGTGGTTCTTTGATTGTAGGAGGAATAATGGTTAACCCAGTCACTAAATACTCTGTTTTCTCTGTTGCTTGCTTATTTTCTTCTGAGTATTGTAAGTTTGCTTGTGTCACTTGTGGAGCAATTTTTTTTCCTCTCCTGCCCACCATAGTAATTCTGGAGTACATATCCTATCATTGTTGAGGTTAGCTTATTAGAGGGAAGGATATGAAAGATAAATGGATGATAATAAGCCCTTGTTCTTAGCAAGGGTTGGATGCACCAGTTTACATTAAACAAAACATACAGATGCACTATTAGGAATGTGCTAATCCCAAAATTGTACTGCACAACCATTTGAGTGGTTGGTAGAGATTTTTTTTCCTGACACTTATTTGTAGTGACACCCTTCTTCCTTGAAGTCAGAATTTCTTTAGAAGGTAAGGGACTTGGCTAACTTTGTCCTCTTTTTTTAATTCCTATCTGCCACTTTTTCATATACCTTGACTAAGCAACTGTAAGAAATATTCAGTTTATTGTGAACAAGACTGACTCCAGCAGAACCTAGCATACCAACTGGAGAGGACTAACTCTGTGAAAGAATAAGTTAAACTCTGAAGCTTTTTCAGATCACTTTCAATTTGCTTTATACTTCTGTTTAAAAGGATCTGGTCCTGCTAGTTCTCAAGGTAAATGTTGCTGTATTACAGAACAAAGAAAAATATTATTCTTGTTCCAGACTGCTTAAAACATTATTCAGAATATATCTCCTAACTCTTGTGTCATGCATTTCAAAAATTTGAGAAAGCAGGAAGTAGTCCATGTGCACTTGTTTTCCTTCCCAGGATTTTGTAAGAAATACAGAGGTCTCTCCTACAGGTGTGTCCTTGGGACCAATGCACTTGTTGCTATGCTATGTAAGATTTTGGCTGCTGTTTGGTTCGCCATAGCCAAATTGCCCACAATTTTCTTTTTTTAACCAATAAAATATATTACATGTTTAAAACAGAAGGTTTTTGGCTTGCCAAATTCCATCAGCAGTACGTTCAGCACTAGATTTGCTTCAATGTAATTGCTACCTTCTAGCATCATAACCCTTGCTGACCTGGCTGGCATTCCTTACTGCAGATTTTTGTTGTTTGGTTTGTCTTGGGGTTTTTGTTGTTTGTTTTTTGTTTTGTTTGGCTGTTTGTTTGTTTATAGTGGAGTTTGTAACTGAGCAGTAGGATAATGAGATGGGTGAGTCATACAAGCTCAATACACTGTAGGTTTCAGCATCCACAAATGATGTGTACCTTCACACACTGATATGGTCATGTTGGAACCTTTATAGTCTCTTTGTATATGTTGTTTCAGGCTGTTTCTAAGTGATTAGGTAGGAGACAGTGTCTCCTGTCCAGTCCTATGTTTGTTGCCCCTGAATTTAGGAAGGTGAATGCTCTAAACCTAGGAAAGGATGTTTGTTTCTGCTACATTGTATACATGCTAGTTGTTTCTTCTTTCCATCAAAAAGGCATGGTTTTTTTTCATAAGATTATGGCAAGCAGAGATTTTGGTGTTTGGGCCTTGTCCCTGTGGTTTTTTGTTCCTTTTGGCAGTTTTCATTTCAGTGAGAACCTGAGTCCTGAAAAAGCTGATAGTATTGCAAGGGTAGGCAGTAGGGAGGTTTAGGCTTGGGAGAATTTAAGGCACAGGGCTCAGAGTGTGGAGGAGGAATATAAAGACACCTATTAAAATGCCATTAGATGAGGAGTGACAGGGGCTGCCTGGAATGTGAGAAGAAATTGGAGAAGGAACTGGAAAATGTTCGAGGGAGTTGAAATGGAGGAAAAAACTATTTAGAAATTTTCTCTGTAATGTCATAAAGCATGAAGCTTCTCAAATCTTTGTTGAATTTGTGGGAGTATTTCAAGCAAACTTGCATCAAATGCCCATAAAAACTGTTTGTATATGCTTATAGCTATGCACTAACGTTGACAGTCTGTCTTATGCTGATCTTGGGCTGGCAGAAGCACACATGAGTACATCCAAGAGCACCTAACTGGTAGAGGATTTCTAGTATTTAACTATGCCTGTGTTTGACTTAGACCAATTGGTCTCATAATGCCTTACTGATGTAGGTAATGTCCATTGTGCTGGCCACTGGATTCTGCAAATGCACGATTGTTTTCACTGAATATTCCTGTGTGTTAGTCCAATGAGAAATGGAGCGCAGGGGAGTTTAAACATGTCATGCACCTGTAGCAGAAGAGGGGCCAAATGAAGTCTTCTAAATCCCATCTGTAGTAACTTAGCTATCAGCATGTTAGCTTCAGTTAAGTGCAGTCTTAACCTACTTCTCCAATTTAGAGTATTGTTGATCTATAGACCCTTTTTTTACATCATTGCTGTTAAAGTTTATATTCTTCAGAGAGTTGATTAACATATACTTGTTTACTCCATAATCTCAGTCAATTGAATTGTGTAACAGGTTGGACCACACTCTTCATAAGCAGGAATTCAAATTGTCTTATGATAGTCCTGTTTCTTTATTGTGCCAAATATTCTTCAATTACCATTGCTAAATCCTTGCTTTCCAAATGTATTTTCACAAAATTATACTAGATGTGGATTTGCAATCCAATGCTTGGTTTTTGGCCTGTCCCACTGACTTTCAGGATGCATAACTTAAATTCAGTGAAAGGCTATATTGAATTGCATCTCCTTTGCAATGGGCTTGGTGTGAGTATATGAAGAGTTAAAATGGATTTCTGAGGAGAGTATACTTGGATGAACAGTGGCATGTTTGGATCAAGTCTACGATCTATTCTCTGATGTCGTTTGCTGTGCAAATGCCTTTTTATAGCAGTCTCAGTGACTCCCTGAAACACCACCTTGCAATCCAGGTGAGGCAGGAAAAGTTTTGACTTTGAATTAAGATGAAGTCCTGCAAGAGCTGGTGTTGGAAGAGTTGGCTGTCATTCAGGTCGGTCCTATCTACACTGTGGAACTGAAGAGGGTACAGTGGGATCTATGTTGCGCAGAAACCTTCCTGTGTGATGACTCCTACAGTTTCCGTAGTACTAAAACTTCTCTGCTATAGAGCTGGTGTTTTCTCACTCAGTCACCTTTTGGGAGTCCTACTTCATCAAGTTGGCTTTCTGCACCTGTTGAAACTTGAGAAGCAGAAGGGTTTGGCAGCAAGCTAACTCATTGTTTCCCAGTAGTAGGGTGATGACCCTGCACCCCATTTCCCATACTTTCAGGCATGTAAGTGTATCTCAGTTCAAAGCCCAGCGCTTCAAAACATGTCAGGCCATGTTGAGCCATGCTGACCCCCATGGAAAGCCTGAGGTGCTTTTGCAGTGACAAGGACACAAGATCCCCTGAGCTAAACTTGCTTTGCATTCTTCCTTTCCCATTTCCCAGCAGGCGGACCTTTTTTAAAAATGTAAACTGCTTGTTTGGAAATACCTAGCAACAAGAGGGCGGAGGAGAGACAGGCTATCACTTGCTCAGAAAGAGCTCAGAGTAGCGTGTCTCTTTGTTCAGTATGACAGCAAAAGGCATCCCAGGATAATCAATTCTGCCAGTGGCTTTCACATGCCTTCAGGTGTACCGATGGATGTCAGGATAGTGCAGCTGTTAGAGAGGGACCTGGAAAGAAGGCGTCCACATACCTGTAACTCCCTTTGGAAGTTACTAGAATTGCTCCTGGTAGCTTCAAGAGCTTTTAGAGCAGGTGTGAAATAATGCAGCCAAAATGAGAACCTTATCTGCATGATTTAGGCTAAAAGTCCTACACTTATCTATATATATGGTTTTCCATTCCATGAACTGGCATTATATAGTAATAATATCCACCACACAGAGGTCAGAAAGGATTGTGAGGATTACTTAACATTTGTAAAATGTGCTGAGATCTTTTGATGGAAGGAATTTAGCAAGAGCAAAGAACTAATATGGTAATGAGGGGAAAATAGCCATTAGTCTGTATTCTCTTATGGAATGCAATAGATTATACCAGAAGCCTTGGCTTAAATATCTGTGTGTATGTATGTTTAATGATGAAATATTTTATTACCTTGTCTATGAAAATGTCAGTTGAATCTGTTAGAAGGCTTTGCTTCTTGGTGATGGAAACTTATCAGAAGTTGTCTCCACTCATATTTGGAATTAGACTCTTTGCCTGCACATGTGATCTGTTTCCAATAGCTCTATTGCTTTCTTATTATGGCAGCTCTTTCCTATCCTTCCCATTTTGGTACCCACCTGTATAAAGCATTTCACAACAGCTATTACAGACTAGTTTCCTGTGTGGAACTGCTATTCCAGAATTACATTGAAATTAACAACAACAATAAAAAAGAACACCATAATAATTGTTCTCATTTAAAAAAACACTGAATATTGCAGAAAAGCCTCTTACCCAGCCACTGTATCTCCACAGAGCAGTTTCTCTGTCTTAAGAGCCTTGTGCTTTTAAGAGCTGCCTATGTCCCATTGGAAGTCCACAGGCTGTGAGTACATTTAGGGCAAACAAATTGTTATTTTCTTCCATTTCCTAGTTTTTATCTGGGTATTTTCTGTGAAGAACTTAAAGTTGTAGATAATTTGTTAGTGAATCTTTGAAACAGAGGAGTTTTTTTTGTTGGATGCTACACTTCTGTGAAAAGGGTTGTTTTTTCCCCTTTTTAAAGAACAGTAGCTTTTACATTTGTATTTACAGTGTGATTAATCGTCTCTCATGAGATCAGTCAGCTTTCCATTGACTATCTCCAATACTGAGTTTGGTAGGTTATTACAAGTAACTTTTCTGGAATAAGGATCACAGTGAAGCAATATGAGAGGAACAAGCACATCTAAGGGAAAACTAATTACACACCAAATTACACACAGAATTAATAAGGTTGGAAGAGACCATGGAGATCATCAAGTCCAATCTTTACCTAGGTTAACAACCTACCCAACATCAGTCTAACATCTATACCATCTAAACCATTTAAACCATACCACTAAGTTCATCATCTAACCTATCCTTAAACACAGCCAGAGACGGTGACTCCACCACCTCCCTGGGAAGCCCATTCCACTGGGGGATCACTCTCACTGTGAAAAAGTTCCTCCTGATATCCAATCTAAACCTCCCTTGACGCAGCCTAAGACTGTGTCCTCTTGTTCTGTCACTGGGAGCCTGAGAGAAGAGACCGACCCCTGCCTGCCTACAGCCTCCTTTCAGGTAGTTATAGACAGCAATAAGGTCACCCCTGAGCCTCCTCTTCTCCAGGCTGAACAATGCCAGCTCCCTCAGCCGTTCCTCATAGGGCTTGTGTTCCAGCCCCTTCACCATCCTTGTTGCCCTTCTCTGGGCACGCTCCAGCAACTCAATATCCTTCTTAAACTGAGGGGCCCAGAACTGGACAACTGGATAAAGCCAGGATATTTTGTTGTGTTTATGTAGGTGTAGTTATAAGGGCTGCATTTCAAACTTCCAGCTGTTTAATTTGAGCAATGAGATGTCTGTAAATTGTTGTAACATTAGTAAGCTCTTCGAAGTGCTGTACGTGACTTTAGGTATCTGTACAAACCTGTTCTATGGAGGGTGAAAGACAAATCAGGATTAACTCTCAGAGAGATGCATGGAATGTATCTGTCCCTAATCCTGTTAGCAAATGTCAAGATCTGCATTCCTCATTCCTCTGCTGTCTCACTGAAAATGTCTTCTAATCACTTGGGCTGTTGACAGTAGGTTCCTTAAACATCTCAGAAAGAGACAGATGCTTGTCCCTGTAAAAGTGAACAATCATGAATTTCCCTTGAAACATGAACAGCATCTGCACAGCATCCATGAGTTGTGTGCATGGGGAATCAGTAAGAGAAAACTCTGAAACATCTGATTTTCATTAATTTTTTTTTCCCACTCACCATATGTTGTAGCACTGAATGTATTTGTAATGCCATATCCTCCTTCAAGTGATTTATTTAATTTAGCATAAAAGTTCACAGTCCTCTCTGTTTTGGTGCATGTTCTGCTCTTACATTTCATCTCTTTCCTGTTTGTGGCATTTATTTCAATATTTAGTCTCCTGTGGTATGTTAGGGTATGTCTTCCTAGTGCATATTTTGTGTTGGGAAGAGTGGATTAAAAACAATGATTCTATGATTATCGGTTAAAATTATTTTTCCAGACTCCTTGTGTGCAAATACATGCCTTGTATGTTGTTTGTCGGCACAGTCTTTGCTATATTTCTGAAAGTTTCAGCAGACATCTTCAGGGAGATGTCTGGCTCTAGGTAATAGTCATTTAGTTACAATCTCTAATCCACTGGGAAAGACAGAAGAGTTTTGATGCTCCACAGAGCACAGGCTAATGCTAACAGTCAAGCAACAAAAACAGCAAGTTCTGACTGTTCACAGGTGTTTTAGATCAGAGAACACTTCAGGCCAGGCCAAAGTTACGGAATGATGTGTAATCTGGGTAATTGCGACCTGCTATCTTACACTTTCCATTCTGTCAGTCATGATGGGTTTCAGTTTTCCAGCCCCTAGACAGCCATATTAACTATGGGTGTTGATGACAGAGCCACTTGTCTAGTCTGAGTGCATTTTCTGTCCTTGCTATTCCTTGACAGATCTCTTTCCCTCTTCCCCATGATGCTGAGAAAAGCTGCTTTAAAAAATACTCAGAGACAATGTATCTTTGAGTAGCAGGTATTTGTTTATTACAGCATGGGACAGCATGAGGGAAATCCTCTCAGCTCTGAGGGTACAATGAGGCTATCAGTTTTATGCACTCAATTTCCTATGTCTCTTCCTGGGGGTGTGTGTGTGTGTGTGTAAAGACCTAATACATAGACTTATGATGTGTCCTGTTGGTACTACGTAATTTTGGTATACTTGTCCAAACCACAAGGTCAGTTTGTTCTGGTGTTTCTTCTGTTTTGTTGTCTTAATGAGATTGGCTATTCCTTATTTTTTAAGTTGCTGAATATACAGAATACAAGCCTTTTTAGGTCATACAGGATACAAACCTTTTTAGGATACACCAGACATGATTCTGATGTCACCCATCCTCCTAGTATTTCTCCATCAACCTTTCTTTTCACCCATTGTTGCTGTCTCTCCCCACTCCCCATCCACAGTCCAGGAGATGTCTTTTTTCAGACCCCTTCCTATAGCCCAAGTGTGCGTTTGATTTCTGCTTCCACATTTCTCCTTCCTGCCCCACTGTTTCTCTGTCCCACTCTTGCTCAAATCCATAACAAATTTTAGTGTTAGTCCTAAATCAGAGACTGATGCTTTGGTTATGAAACCATATCCATAGCCTATATGCTGATCTTCCCCAGGCACAGGAGCATTTCAGCACTAGGTGAAATAATTCCTTTCAACATGGGTCCAGCACTATTGGTGGGTGTTGCCCTTGATATCAATCAATGTGATGCCATGAACTTCCTTCCTTTCAGTGTTCACCCACTGTAGAATCCTGACCCGTGGTTCCTCATTACACCCTACAAAGCCTGGCAGGCAAGTGAAGAAAATGGGAGAATGCAAAAAGTGAAAACCAAAGCAATGTTTCACCTCAAATTTCACACATTTCTTGTTTTGACAGGGTGGATGGTAAATAGATAAATGCTGGAAGTTGCTTGTGAGTAGATTGGACATAGTGACGGAGTATTAGGGGGGTGTGACTCAGATTGGTTTTGATATTAATATTTCATTCTTCAAATTACTGATTCTCTGAGTTAACTTTTTTAGTATTTGTCCTTGTGTGATATTTAGTGGAGCAAGTACAGTTTGAAATTAAAGAAGCTTCTTGTGTAAGAAAACAGTGCTCTTAAAATGCAGAAATCTATTAATCTTCGTGGAGGGAATGAAATGCGAGCGCAGGTTTGTTAAGAGGCTCTCTATTTCCTAGGGTACTGCATAAAAGAAGTCTTTAAACTAGGTAACCAGCATGAAAGTAGATAAGCAAATTAAACTTAAGGCTGTATTTCCAGATCAGCAAAATGTTATAATTCAGTTTGTGCTTTCCTTAAATCATCAATTTGTTCTTGTTTGGAAATTTGTGAGGATGCAGCATACTGCTTTAGAATAAAAAAAATCATTACTTGATGCAGTTACTGGGCTAAACTGCACATTGAATAGAGAAGAGTGAGAAGCCAGATCTCCTCCCATTCAGTCTCCTTGCTTTTGTTTCTACAGTGAAACCTTGTTAAAATATCCATTGTTTATCTCATTGCTTTAACTAATCAAGGGTAAAGGTGATCTGTAATCTGAGCACAGTGTTTTGTAAGTCTGATTTTAGCTCACCTAGCTGAGGTGGTGCTCTCACTTCCTGATGACAATACAATTTCCCCTCCAGCCTCTGGTGAAAAAAATATATCACATGTTATATGAATTTTTAGTTTTTAAATAGAAAGAACAGTTTCTCATATTCATTGCTGAGAAAACATATCTATTATATATGCATATCTATAAAAAATACATAGAGAAAAATGATTATTGGGTCATGAGAAAGTGTTGTGCTCTTGTTCAGGTTCCTCTCCATAAGTCTGAAGGGTTCCTTCTGTGCTTTTGCTCCAGATTCTGCACAGGCTTTCTCATGGAGTGTTCATCCCTGCTTATACTTACCTCACTGTCAAAGATTATTGACATGACTGTGCAGGATGAGAAGATAGCCCAATAGCAAAAGTTCTCATGGCTGCCTTCCCTCCCTTGCCCTCATTTAAAGATCCATGATAGATATCGCAGATGATGACATGAATACTGTATTACTTAATAATTGGAGGAAATACAGAAATTTGGAGTATGACACATTGGAGACAGCAGTTTGCCTAAAGGTGCCTGTAAAAAAAATGTAGGTTTAATTCCTCAAATCTTTTGCTTATTTTCTGGGAAGAACACAATTCTCAATATGAAGGTGATATTTCTTTATGATAAATGTCTGTCTTTATTTTTAATTCCATCCATCTTGAGTAAATTTCTCAGTCATATAAGTTGAAGTTTTATTTGCAATGAAATAAAAAAAGAGGAGGAGTTAGATCTTAATTTTGCTTTCACTCAGTAAGCTGAGGTATGAAAAGTACCTTGAAAGCCATACTAAATACAGCAGCCCAAAACCACGAGAAAGAAAATTTATGATTTGATTTTGTAGAAATAGTGGATTGTATATTCTGGGGCAAATTCTATAAGGACTTACTTATGCCACAGCTAGGCAAAATTATTCTAAAGTCATATGCCTGAAATATTACTGGGTGATAAATGCTGTGGCATAAACTATTTTGGATTGTATATGGAATAAAGCCTAGAGACTGGAGGTGGTGGCAGCAAGCAATTTGCTGTGGAGTCAACAAATACAACAAATACCACATCAACCACAACGGTACATACACTCTTTGGGTGTTTCTTCCACTTTTTTATATTTGAAGAAGCAACCTTGTTTTGTATGCTTTTTTTGCCTGTTTGCCATCTGCCAAGAGTTCTGTGTGAATTCTACCAAGCTTTAAGGAAAGCAGTAAAAAAGTACCAGTTTTCAGCTAGAAGGCATTTGCCCAAAAACTGTTTTCTGCTCAGTTACTTTTTGTGTGTGTGAAACTTCTAAATTAGAACACATTAAATATACTGCTCTGCTCAGTGGCAGGTCAATGTCATATATGTTGTGGATGATGTGAAACTGCAGACCATTACAGACTTCACATATTTGAGAAGATTATGTGCTTTTCCCTGGTGCATTTCCAACAAGCCCTTTTATCTAAATATAATATATGTTGGAGGTAAATTTGACATAGTTTCAGTATAGCTGAAGGTTTTTACCCTTCATGCTAGCAGCCCTCTGTGCGATTTATGCTGAAGCACTCAGAGGCAATTTACCAGAGTTATTTGAATGTGGTTGGAGAATCTGCTTCCACTTCATATTATGAAACAGATCACCAGTTTTCAGCCATGAGGAAAAAAAAAAAAAGGTAGCCATGGGCACGAGTCATTCTGCCTTTGGCCACAATGGTACCATGATGTTACAGACTGGCTCTAACTATGAAGTCCAGGTATTGAATCTAAATCCAAGGCTTGAATCTAAAACCAAAGGACCTGTGTTGTTATATGCAGAAAACTGGAAGGGAAAAAAAATCGGTTTTTAACAATTTGCACATTGTTTTAGACTTTAGCTTTTGAGTTTTTTGGGTAAAAGTTTAAGGTAGAAGAAATGCTTCTAATGGTATGGCAGGAAATTAAGAATGTGTGACAGAATTTACTTCTGCTAACCTTTTGAATTAGTGGTTACCCACCAGAAAAAAAATAGTAATTCTTGAGCTCTTTTGAGCTAAGATAAAGAAGTGTATTAAAAACACACAGTATGAGAACAAAGTGAAAGATAACACAATACCCTGTAAAGTGTGTAAGTCACTTTGTTTTTGCTGGAGAAATATGTGGATTTCTGGGTAATTTGTCCACTCAGGAGTATAAGCTGTGTGGCTCTGGAGAATATGTGGATGAAAAAAGTAGAAATACTTGTGAAACAGAGATAAATTGTGAGCAAAATGACAAGCATGTACATTTCAGTAGATGAAAGGCTGTAGTGTTTAAGTCCAGCAGGTGCCATTGTATAAACTAGTCTAACTTTCCATATTCAGTGTTAATGGAATTTCACTAAGTTGTCTGTAATGAGCTCCCAGATCAGTATTTTCTTGTAGTTTAACTTCCAAAAAGGCATCCATCTTAATGTGGACATGAGAGAAATGGATTTTCCGTAATTTCTTGTATATATATGATTACCCTCAGTGCTAAAAATATATGCTTAACTTCCAGTTTTAATTTGCTTGGGTTTAATTTCCAGCCATTGGTTAATTTTATCCACTTGTCTTTCCTACATTCAATGTGAAAAAAATGGTGCATATCAAATTGAGAAATATGTGCACGACATTGGACTGAGAATTGTGGTGGCATGCCTTCAGCATAGTCCCTTGTTTTCACTCACTCCATCTTTTTGAAACATGAGCATTTTGGTCTGAGATTCTGCTCATTCCCTCCTAAAAATGAATCTTCTTGAGCAGTTCTGAGGAGAGGCTGGCACCTCTCCTTGAATTATGGAGGTATGATTAAAAAAACCCAGTTCTCCCCAAAACTTCCCCCCACCATTCACCACATTTCTAGCTACGATTTGGATGAAATACAGCTTATATTGACATGCAAAGCTTGAAAGAGGAACAACCGTCTGAAAGCGTGTACATTTGTTATTTTTTTTTTGAGATGAAGATTGATCAGTTGTTTATACCTATGTTTTGAAGTGTGCCTATTAAATGATTAAAAACATGTGTGATCACAAATAAAATGGGACTGACTATCAACTGTAACACAAATTCCATCCTCACCCCACTCATCCTTTTAGGAAGAGCCTGGGTAAATAGAAAGACTTCCTATTTACAAGAAGGCAAAAAAAGGCAACTTTTATAGACTGAGCCAGGCAGTGAAACTTGTGACATTGTCATTGAGGACAATCCTCCATCTGACATAAATTTGGAAATACACAAGTCAACAGATATCACTTCAACTGCTAGGGTCTTAGGTAATGAAGGGTGAAGGTCTTAGAAGTAGGTCAGTTTGTGGGTGGAGATGCAGCAGTTTGGTACAGGATGAATGATCTCATTTCTTGGGGTGGACCACAGAGAAAATCAATAATACAAGTAAGGCCTTCCAGATAACAAAGTTTTGTGGAAAAGAGCTTGCTGAACTGGTATAGTTGCATCTAATTGAGGTACATGTTGTGAGGGCACTGCTAAGAATGAAAGGTGTTTTTGCAAGCAGGAGAAAGGGAAAACAGACTGGCATTTGAGTGAACCATAGAGGAAAGAAGGTGGGTATGTGCTGCCTGTTTAAGTTAAAAATCTTAAAAGCTTTTGTTCTGTTTGGTATTTTTTCACATATTTCTGATAGTCTTAAAATGGAGTCCAAGTTCAGATCCACAGCAATTATTTCTCTCTGCCTCCTATAGAATGGAGTAATGTGATTCAGCTCAAATTAGACAGGTTCTGAAACAATTAAAAAGAATTTAGATTCCTCAGGTTTAGCTTACAACTCACTGAGGGCAGATAGTGCTACAAATTATAAAGTTTCTCTTTAATCAAAATACATGCTGTTCAGAAGAGAGACCAGACTTGCCCTGTTTTGATAAATTGCCTACTCAAGCAAACCCTTGAGCTTAATTGAGAAATTCCAGTGTTGTCATAATTCAGACTATAATAATAGTAATGTAGTAATAGTGGGTAAGGAACTCTAAAATCAAAATGCCTTAGATAATATTTGAACTGATTTGCGGTCTCAAGTGCAAACCAGCTGAAGCTGGATTGTATGAAATGGTTTCGGCCCCATAATCATTCTAGCAATTACCAAGTTGCTGGGCTACAACTTTATATGAATTCAGTGTTCAGCAAAAATACAGAGTGTAAAATCTCTCTGAAGAAGGTCTGAGGTAGATGGCCAAATAACCCGTATTCCCAAAGCAGCAGAGTTGTTTTCAACTCAAGATTGTAGAGTCTCCCCCATTCAGTCTGAGGGCAACACTTTTAGGCTTACTTAATTGACAGATTTGTTGTTGATTTCAGCAGGTTTGGGATTTCAGTCCTGGAGATATAAATTTGTCCTACCCACTCAACAGGGCAGAATGTCTGTTGTTACTTGTTATCAGTACCTAGTGCATTAAGAAATGTCCTCTCACATAGATGTTCACTCTCCTGTACAGGAGTTGTGCTGTATGGGAAGAATGATAGACTCAGCAGTAAAGCTTTACTAGAACTTGCCAATAATTCAAACAGGTTACATAGCTTTTCCTCATGTCAGAAACATAGAGAGAAATAACAGGAGAAACAGCCAGCACTCTGCCAATTTTTTTTCTGTTACTTGACATTTTGACTGAGAGCATGTTATCTTTTTTAACAAGGTGTAGGATGGTTTCCAAGTCATGATCTTTTCATCTCAGTATTTAATAAGAGTTTTCATGTATCAGAAGGCTTGACATACCTCTTTAAGATCATGTTGTGTTATGATCTCATTGCCTGAGATAGTTGGAACAGCTAATTGTAGAGACATATCTCCATGCAAAGACTTTGTACAATTATATAGAAGGTGACAAATGGATATAAATTTAGTTTAATTTAGTTGCTGTGTGTTTTTGTGCATACTGGGCAGCAAGCTGTTCTGAAAGATAAACTCTGAAGAGCTCCTAGATTATTTTTGTTTGTGATGGGTAGCTAGAGAGAGCTGTTAGCAGTGGGAGAGTGAGGGTCAGTCTTTCTACTCCAGTGGAGGATAAGCCCATGGTTTACTTTCTATGTGAAATTAGTTTGACACCTTAGGCAGCAAAGAAGCAGTTGGCTACTTAGATAACTAAGGAAAAGAGATCGATGTGCCAGTCAAGCTAAGGTGAACAAACTCTGTGCATGACGATAGAGTGAATGTGAGATGAACACTATAGTCAGAAGACTGTATTTTTTGTGAGCAGAAATGGCATTTGCCTAACTTACACCATCTTACACTATGACTGAATTTTTCATGTAAAGTCAATGGCAGTTAGGGTAACAACATTGAATCATTTCATAAATGATCCTACTGTCAGTTTGCCCATTAGTTAACATAGTCAACCTTAACCTGTATTTTCAGCCTAGTCTACTGTCAGTCTCTTTTGGCTTGTCAGGTCCACTCCCGAAAAACTTTTATTTCAGAGGCAAGCAACGCAGCCTGTAAAAGTACAATCTGGGAAGCAGTTTTAATGTAATTGTAAAGAAAATGTGAAACAGATCTCTAAAAAAACTGCAATTAGTTTTTCATATGACTATTTCCAGATTACTATGCATGTAGTATGCATCCATGCTGGTGAACGGACATTAATATTTAAGGTGATTCTGATGGATGGAGCCCATACAGAGTACTTCTTTGCTGTAGGATACCACTATGTTATGTAGTAAAGCAGTGGATATACTTAAAAGCATATTGAGAGTCAGTCAGTTTTCTTAATAGTTTTCTTAACAGATGATCTACATGATAAATGTCCAAGGACTGCAAAGGCATATCTGTGTAATGGGTACTATTTTGTGGCAATTTTTCACTTAGGGTTTTTTTTTCCTTTTTTTTTTTTTTTTTTTAGTTTTCTGAGCAACTGGTGATTTTAAAAAGGCATTTTAAAGAGACTTTTAAAAGCAGTTGTTCTCCTTGCTGAGTAGCCCTGTGTGGATATAGAGAATGGGATAAACTACTTCATCCTCACATGGTCTGACTGCAAAGACAAATGCTGAGCCGTAGGCCCTGGGAATCAACTCAGTCATGGCCACTTTCCAGCTGCCACAGGCTAAGAACAGTGTTCCCTCTCCTGTGCCCTTACATTTGGACTTCAGAGCTAAAAAGATCATAGGCTTCTTGAAGCCAGAACACCTTACTAATGAGTGGGCTGTCAGTGGTCAGTCTGCTAATGCAGTTTTATTCCAGAGAGTCTCTTCTGTAAATTAAAGACCCTATTGGGTTTTTATTGGATTCACATATTTCCTCTTCTAGACCTAAATAAAATGTTGATCCTCCTTTAAATTGTTAAAAATGGTAGGAAGTGTTTTTCCTTACCTTCCCTGCATCACCTCTAGTGTTTTTAATTCATCTGCTTCCTTTCTTTGTCATCTCCACACTGAGATCCTTCATGGCCATGCTGCTCATGCTTTTCACTGGTTTTGAGAGGAGTTGTTTCTGTAAAGAAAACATTGAAAGCTCTTGAAGCAGAAAGTAGTAAAACAAATTCTTTGCTGTAATGAGGATGAAAATGCTGTTCTATGTCTGGCAAGTCCCTCAGCCATATTTTACATTTCATAATCTCAAAGTAAAATTTGGGTAACTGACTCCCTGCTAAACCTATACTTTCACCCTATCTTCAGCAAAGGAGAAAAATAGTATCAGAATAGGATTGTAGGAGAGGCTTCGGCCCAAAGAGTCTGATTGATAGCTAAATCCAAATGTTTTAGTTGCTTTTAATGTTAAAATGTTCCTTTCAAAGCTTTGTTTTACTTGATGCAGAGCTCCATTTTTTCTCTGTGTGCATGGCTGCACAGCTAACTTAAATGTATGACTGTTTAAGGAAGGGTGACTTTTTAACCATGATATATCTTACCAAACTAGAAGCAAAGTAAATTAATATCCTGACTGGGTCTAGCATGTGTTAGCTTTTTATTTCACTTTCCCAGCACAAAAAAATAAGAAAAATGCAGGCCTCTCCCTTTATCTCACACAATAATAATGCACTTCAGCAAAGATTTGAATGGGCCACAGGATTAGTAGGATTGTAAGGTCTTGCTTTCCTTTTCAAGTAGAATGAAACTAAATGTAATCATCTGTTGGATTAGATGAACACAATGGATTCTCAGCTGTAGGCTTTCATCACAGAAGCAAGGCCTGGCAGGGCTCTGGGTTTACAAAAATGTGGGTGTCAGATGTTTTGCACTCAAAACTGACCACTGAGAGCTGTTGTCATACTTGTGTGTCCCTCCTTTCTAGTGTGTAAAATTCAAAATACAGTCACCATATTCAGCATGTAATATTTAGACTAATGAAAAGCTGTTTGGCTAAGTCCAACTTCAGTTATGTCAGTCTGATAGTCTGCTCAAATGCTGTTGTGAGCACTCCAGCAGGGCCATGGTGCACAATAGCAGGATGTTTGCTCAGCTACAGCACTGGGGTTTCATGGTCTTAGTGTTTTCTAGGAGCAAACTGATAGTGTCCTGTGGCTGCTGCATTCATTATGACAATTTTGTCAAGTTCACTTCTGAAAAACAAAAGAAAACCAACCTTTGATATTATGCATCTCAACTTCATAGCCTATTTTTCCAAACAGTATATGGAGCAGCCACTATTCAATGTGCTCTGAAAAACTTCCAATGTTTGAGTGTCCTGTATGCTCTAGCAACTTTGTTTCCCTATTCCTAATGCTCTATTTCAGGCTGTCTTATCAGAGAAATGATGATGATGATGAAGAAGCCGCCAGAGAACGTCGCCGAAGGGCTCGACAGGAGAGGCTGCGGCAAAAGGAAGAAGGAGATCTATCAGGAGAAGTATCAGAGAAATCAGAAGTTAATGCCCAAAACAGGTAAATGGCATTTACTGTTGTTTACCGACATGTCCATGGTAATTTATATTCAGAGTAGAGGAGTATTTTGTAAAGGTCTGCTTTGGTACTTAAAATGTAAGTACTGAGTTTGGCCATCCTTACTCTGAAGAAGGACCTAACATTATGAGGACTGCCCCTGGGTATGTCTACTACAGCAAGGTTGGAGCTTGAGGCCATGCTTATGACCCATATACTCGATATGCTCAAGGCTGCCTATGGCATAGTTCAGCTGAGGCTCATAGAGGCTGTCAGATTCTCTCAGGCATGATTGCATCTGGCCTCACAAACCACCTTATCTTTTTTTCTGCTAGTAGAGGACATGGCATTGTGGGGCCAAGGCACATTGATTGGCAGGCAGTCTGGCCTCAAGCTGCAGCTGAAGCATGCCTGCAAGGTGCTGGGTTTGAGCTCTAGACCATAGGACTCATCTGGCATTGTCAATGTCATACAACTATGAACAGCAGAAAAGCTTATGGAACGAGGTGGCATAGAATCAAGGAAGAGACCTTTAAAATCAAGTCCAACTGTCAACTTAGCACTACCACTGTAACTCCTAAACTACTAAACCATATCACCCATATCAGTACCTACTTGTCACAAACTGAGGAGCCAGAGCTGGTCTTCCAGTCTGTCTATCACTTGTTCTGTTTCACATAGTCTCAAATAATATATCTAGATTTCCAGTGGCCATAACATGTATGATAGAAGATACCAGAAACAAGCATTGTGATATTAAGCCAGAAGACACTAAGCGCAAGTAGCGTTCTATTAAAGACAAGGAGAATGTATACAGATAGGAAAACAGCAAGATTTCTGATTATAGATTATAATCCTTTTGCACAAGGAAAGAATACTAGAAAGAGAGAAGAAAACTGCACACATGAGAATGAAATAGCTGAATTTTAAAGGAGTAAAAAAAAGCTCTAGGAGGAGCTGAGAATGAAGTCCATTCCCAATACCTACAGTTGTTGAATACCATGTCTTAAATTAGGTGCTGTGTTCACTCTGTTTTCTAACAGTGTATTGTCCATGTACAGACAATCACAATCTCACTGAGCATTAATTTCTGGGCAATCCTGTTAGGGACTATATCTGTGAATGCTGTTGCTGGACAGAATTAGCTTCTTTTTGCTAGACAAGGTCACTGAAGTCAGAAAGTATATTGATTGTGTAGGATCTTCAAAAATTTTAGCTGGGGCAAAGCCTGTGCATAAGACACATATGCACATGCATAAACTGAAGGGGGTCCCTATAGCAAACTAAAGTCTCCCAAGTATTTTGCTGCAGAATGCAGAGGGGAAGCATGATTTTTTCAAGGCAGCTCAAACTGCGGCTCTGCAAGTGTCAGGGATTGTTCCAGTGCCTACCAAAGTCAGTAAGAATTCTCAGTACTTCAGCAGCGTGTGGCTGGCTTGGAAGGGAATCATTCTAGCCTCTTACACTATGAAACATTGCATATCTATACATGTAGAAATAACAAAATTAATCCCCTGAACTGTCAGGTCCTGCTGACAGTCTGTTCAATAAAGTCATGGCAAATGCAAAAGAGGAACATGAAGGTGTCTGTGTGTGAGTTTGTCTGAAGGCTGAATCCACCTGTTTATTCATGTTGTAACCCTTTATATCCTTTTCAAACATTCGTGCCAAAGCTCCCAATTGGACAATTCAAATACAGATTTTCCACCCATTGGTGCTACCTAGACAGAGGTGCTGCTCTCTGATTGGTCAGAGTGGTGTTCCCACGCTTGAATGTTCTCGCGCTCAAGTCCTTTGTGTGAGGTGGCTTCTTTCCATCATCTGCCTTTCTCTCAACCTGTGGGGAAGCTGTAATTTTCCAATATTAGATCTGCCTGCAGCTTCCAGCATGGTCCATATGGAACCATTTGGCTAAATTTTGAAGTATGTAGCCTGTTGTGTTTTCAAACCATGTAATGTTACAGCAGACTTTTTTTTTCCTAGAAACAGTGAAGTGCATATGTTGTTGAAAAGATTCATTTATTTATTTTTAAATGCAAAACTGTCACTTTTGTGTAGTGTGGCAGAAGAAGAAACCAAGCGTTCTACAGATGATGAAGCTGCATTGTTGGAAAGACTGGCAAGACGGGAGGAGAGACGCCAAAAACGTCTCCAGGAAGCCCTGGAACGTCAAAAGGAATTTGACCCCACAATCACAGATGGGAACTTGTCACTGCCCAGCAGGAGAGAAATAAACAATGTGGAAGAAAATGAGACCACGGGGAAAGAGGAAAAGGCTGAAACACAGCGCAGACACTATGAGATTGATGAAACAGAAACAGTTACCAAATCATACCAAAGGGACAACTGGAGGCAAGATGGGGAAGAAGAAGAAAGGAAAGAAGAAAAAGACAAGGAGGAGTTACAAAAGGAGAAGCCAAAGGAAGTCCCCATAGAAGAAAATCAGGTAGATGTGACAGCAGAAAAATCCACAGATAAAGAAGAGGCAGTAGAAACAAGAAGTCTAGCTATAAATGCAGAGGAACACAAAACAGAGAATTATACAAATGCTGTACCAGAAGGGACACAAAGTATAACTGACACGGTAGATAAAGAGAAGTTTAGGGATGAGGAAAAGGTGGAGGAAGAAACGAAGGAAACAGAACAAAGGGAGAGTTTAAAAGCAGAGGAAGAAAAGAGAGCAGCTGAGGAAAAACAGAAAGCAGAGGAAGAAAAGAGAGCAGCTGAGGCAGAAGAAGAGAAAAGGGCAGCTGAGGAAAGAGAGAGGGCTAAAGCAGAAGAGGAGAAGGTAGCAGCAGAGGAAAAGCAGAAAGCAGAGGAAGAAAAGAGGGAAGCTGAGGAGAGGGCTAAGGCTGAAGAGGAAAAGAGGGCAGCTGAGGAAAAGGCTAGACTAGAAGGAGAGAAATTAAAGGAAAAACAAAAGATGGAAGAACATAAACTAGAAGATAAACAGGTAAAAGAGAAGAAAGTGCAAGAGGAAAAACCTCAAGAAGCTTTCCTAAGAAAACAGGTACAGTAAACATTTTGCACCAAAATAAGACACCTGTGATTTGTGAGAAATGTAATGCAAGAAAAAAACTGATTTGGAATTTCCTCACAGATCTATTGAAATGACTAAGAATTGTGTTCTTGCTCTCTTTTTGCAAAAATAAAGCTTCTTCTGCTTAGTGCACAACAGGCCTGACCTCACTCTATTGCTGAAAGAAAACCTTGCATGTTCAGACTTCTGCATGTTTTTTTGCTACCTCTTTTTCTCAGCTGCTGTAATAGGACCTAATGCAGTAACGCATGAGGTAGAGGCCGACACAACTTGGCACAGAATATTATGAGCACCTTGTTACCTGTGTGAGGAATGTTGTGTGATAAATGCAATCACAAGAGAGGACTCTCTGCTGGGAGATGTGAGCATGATGCCATGCAAGGGAGAAAGGCCCAGATAGGGAGAATAGAAGCACTTGAAAGGGTGGAGGGAGCACACCAACACATGGAGATGTGGGCACAGCAGCATATGATGGAGTTGTGGCTGCACACAGGTTTGGTACATGAACACAGTATAGAGAAACAAAAGTGAAAACAGATACAATGTTTTTATATTAAAAAATATTATCGAAAATGTAAAAACAAAGGAGGAAGAAAAGGATGTTAGAGTGGAAGCTAAAAAGGAAAAGTTACCAGAAGAGAAGCTTCATCCTACCTCCAGAAAAGATCAGGTAACCTATAAACCATTGGTTTAAATGTGGCAGGGAAACTTGACAAAAGAAAACAAGCAAGACACCTATAACTGAAAGTTGCTTCTTCAGCAAAGTACTTAAGCATGTCTTCCACTTCAAGAACCTGAGTAATCTTGCTGAAATAAATAGGGATGAAACTACTTAAGTAGTTAAGTAAATACTTCAGTATTTTGTTCTTTTTGGCCTTTAGAACCAATTCCTGTTTGTCTTAAAACAAATATTCCAGGAAACTCAGCTTAGTCAATAACACAAGGATGATTTGTACCCTAGAGATGAATTTTTCAGGACAGTATAAACTGATAATTCTTCCCTGGTTTCTTTTCACTTTACTGCGAACTTTTCCACTATGAATGAAACCTATTCATACAATCATCATCATCATCATCATTATCATTATCATCTAAGCTTTTGACCACCTGACTGCCTTAACTAATGATTTCCTCCAAAACTACAATGCCCCATTATGTAAACTGTGAATACCCAAGATTCTTCTTTTATTTTAAAGAGAAAGTCTACAAAATTTACTGCATTGCATTTCTACTGTAAACACAGGAGCTGGTGCCATGCTGTTTTACTGTATGGTAAGTAAATAAAATTTGGGGACCATTGTTCAGGTAACAGCTAGACACAGGGATCCAGTGCTGTGTAGCAAGTATGCTTTTTGTTCAATGCAGCAAGTCTCAAAATAACCCCCAATTAGAATTAAAAGGGCCTTGAAGGCTTGGACCCATTGGGGTTCAGCCAGCTGTGTGTAGTTTAAAGACAGACCCAGCACAAAGATCTATCAACAGGCAGTTTGCTGCTCATCCAGCTGTTTGGGAGCATTGAAGTTGAAGAAGTTCCACTCCAGGGTCCTTAGATGGTGGATCAATTCAAAACATCCTGAAGATGCTTAGCACACTCTCAGAGAGTGATGAAGGCAAATCATGTTACAAGATTTTGTGTCCAGTCGCCTAGCTTGATTATCCAAAGTATATTTTGAGTAAATTTCAGATGAGATGGAAAAGGCAAATGAAGGGATGGAAATAGTTAGAAGAAAGGTTCCTAATAACCCAGGAGAGATTGGCAATACTAGAATAAATTACTCTAGTAAGGGGAAGTGTTAAATGAGACCTAATGGAGATACTTCAGAATAGTGCCCTAGAAAAAGTAAACAATCACTTTAAATTAACCCAATTTAGAGGTAAGAGCTGTGCAAAAAAGAGATGGATTACATTAAGAGTTCAGAAGACAGCATCAGCTTCTAATATTCACTAATAATATTACAAGTAAAAAGGATTCTGTAACTCACCACAAACTTTGATTTTGGAAGGGAACTTGAGACACAGTTGTTCTGCATGTGCTTATGTGGAGCTCAGTCAACTCTCACTGGAGCTCTCATTATGATTTTAAACCCTTCCTACTGGGCTAGATTATTCCTGGAAATTGGTAAAATGTATAAAAATGACTTGTGAGTATGATGTTTCCATCTTTAGATACTCAAGCTGAGACAATAGAATCTCACTTTTAGCGCAATGCTGGATACCTCTCCAGTGAAAGATAAATCATTTGCATGTTTATCTACCAAGCTGAGCATTCAAAGTATTTTGAAAATCTCAGTTGTTGCTTCTTGGCTTGTGATGAAAAATTGAAAAACTTAGTCTCCAAACAAAGGCAAGATCAGGCTCCACTTCTCCCCCCCTTTCAAGGACATACACATTCAGTGAGGTCTATTTCTGAACATACATGCAATTAAGAGGACACCACTGTTCCACGAACAAGATCCTGAAGGATAGTCTATATACATAATCAGATTTTTCAAAAATAATCAGTTATGCAACACAAGCACATGTTCTTTCTTAACATGGTCAAAACCTGACCCTCAAAATTCAGATTTTGATAAATTTTGCTTGCCAATTTGATCTCATTTTCTGAACTGCTGCACAATTTTTAATTCTTAAAAGTGACCTGAAAAGTTCATAAGAACAAGCTTTCTCATGATGTGAGCCTCCTGGTATTTCCTGCTTTCACTTTGGCTAGATGTGCTGTAACATTTGCTTTTCTCATGGTAGTTGCCTCTACATAAAAGACCTAGACCCAGATGCCCATAGCTTTTAACTCACCAAGTAAGTGAGCTCAAATAAGGAACCAAATTTGTCAGATGGCAACCTCAGTAACTGATTTGCTTTAGTGTGAAGATGTTCAAACTCAAGATTTAGAAATCTCAGTTCTCAAATAGTAGCATAAAACTGTAACAGAGAAGAAGCAGTGTAGAGAAAGACTAAAATATAAATACATAAAGCTGGAAATTCAGTAAATGTGCTTTTGATCACATTCTATCTTGATATCAAGATTTATGACAGGATGTGAACTGTTTCAGTTCAGCTAATATCACTTGTCTGCTTTATTGAGTCAGTGTAGTCATTTTCACTGAACTCAGCAGAATCTGGATTAGTCTGTAATTTAGGGAAGCAGTAAGACAAAGGAAAGAACTTTTTCTGTTGCCTGCCCGTGGAATGGGATGCGATGTTTTCTGCTTCTGTGCTAATCACTCTCTATCTTGGCATTAAAATTAGTAGGAGAAGGATTGGGCACAAAAACTGTGAAATGTTTCTGTAATACCCTGTTTTATCATCTTTTTGAATAAAGAGGCCAAGCTGTGTTAATGGTTTTCTCAAATGCAGACACATTATCATAAATCCTACTGGCTTATGAAATGCTATTTCCTAACCTATTAATTTTTAAACAATATTGTTTTAATTAGTTTACTCAATTATTTTAATTAAGATGTAAGAAGTACGATCCTCCCCAGTGGACCTGAATACATCAGGCAGCTGGAAGTGTTGGCTTTTTAAAAAAACTTAGAAAGGTCTTGATGAAAATCTCATCGAAAGAAATTGTATGCTCTCAAAATCTCACTACAGACATCCTGGCATGAGAAATTTTGCAACAATCAACACAACCGGTTTCAGTATAACCCTGAGAAGGACTGAACAGTTGGGAGATTGCTAACAAGCAGCAAAGATTTTTGCTGTGGACAAGATCATTAGCTACAATCTTACTCAGATTTGGAACACCCAAAAGATGTTACTGTCTGATGCCATTCATTAGGATGAATGAATAGCCCTGGTTGTCTCAGCCCAGCTCCCAGAAAACAGTAAACCATTCCTGGAGGCTGCTAGTAATAAAGGTCTTGCTTGTAAAATTTAGAGCACTATGGCCAAAGAATGCACTGTCACGGAAGCTAAACTCCCCTCCTATGCATCAGGCTGATTCTGCCAGCTCCTGGCTAAAGCCTGTTGACTGGAAAGAATGGAAAAAGTTTACACTGCTGCTTTCTGCCCTGGACAGAACAAACACCTCTGTGGGTTGTGTCCAACATCCCCCACCAATGGCAAATTTGCTCAAGTAGTTTAACTATCCCATACTCACAGTGTGGCATATCACTTTCTGTGAGCAAGCAAACTGTCCTCAGGTAAAGTCAGAGACTGACTTTAGGACTTCACTCAGCAGCAGTTGTTCTTCAATGAGAAAGGATAAAAATTTCATTTGATTTGGGGATGAGGATGTACATTAGTTTTTTATTTCAAGGTGCAGCTTAGAACACCATAAAAGCAGTTGGATTGCAGACAGGACTGTTATGGAAATTCTTTTTCTTTCTAGTTAGCAAATAGGATGGCAATAGGCTGGGATCACAAGGGACAAAAGTATTTATTTTCTAAAGTTCTCCATTTGAATTCTTTATAGAAGATATATCTTGCTTGCCAGCTAGAATATTCTTTCAACATGGTACAGCTGGGGAATGCAAATAAATGGAAGTTTCATCTGCTACTGTTGAAATTTTGGCTGGTAGTCATAACTAAGAGTATTTCTACCTGAGGATAGAGCATTTAAATCAGTCCATTTTCTCCTCTTATCAGCATCTAGACATGACTCAGCATGCTGTTATCAGGTCATCTGAGGTACTGATACATAGGTCAACCTTATAACTCTGAATGAATACCGGAGAATGAAGTCCATGCATTAATGGATTACTTGATTACTATTAAGAATCCTAGGACAAAGCTTTGTAAGGATAAAGGGAATTTTACTCCAGTATTTTCTGTAGCATTTTGTTCTTCATAGGATTAAATATTCATGTCTGATAACATTACTAATGACTAGCTCCTGGTAAGATTGTGCTTTTTGTCAGAGTAAACTCTACTCTGACACAAAGATGATTTTGTATTTTGGCCAGTATTCTTGCGGTACTGAAGTACTCATCTGCTATGACACCAGAAAGAGCATGAAATCTCTCAAGGAACCTTGACAATCAGTGGAGGTTATGTTATTTTTATTGACCAATGCCCTAAACCTTGTAGCAAGAACATATTGACAAGCTTAGTTCCCAAAGATTTTGCAAACCAAACTCTTAAGAGGGAGCAGGGAGTGATGTTGCAGCAGGACAGAAGAGGGTTGGCATGCAGATGCAGAATTAAGCAGCATGGTAGCATAGTCCCATGATCACAACAAACTTTCACAGATTACTGGTAATGTTATTCAAGATGCTTTAATCTTGATTCAGATCAGGACACCAGAGTGGTGGTTGATCACAGTTTAGAGCTTTACAGATTACTTCTGCCATAAAGCACACAGGCACTTTGAAGATTATTAATACTAAGAAATCTGCCTCTCCACTGTTACTTGTGACATTGTGACTTCTTTTCTTTTTTGTTTGTTTGCTTGTGCTCTTTTGTTTGTTTGTTTTTGTGTTTTGTTCTGTGATTTATGGTCTCCTGAACAGGTGAAAGTTGACAAAGATAAAACAAAAGTACCCAAAGAGGAAATGAAAACTGTCTGGGATCATAAGAAGGGTGTTCCTGAACAAAAGGCACAGAATGGAGAACGTGTACTCACTGTCCCAAAACTTAAATCTACTGAGAATGCTTTTGGGTAAGTTCCAAGTAAGAATTGGGCTTCCTTGTGTTATAGCACAGCAAGGGACCATCTCTGGGTCTCTGCTTAATAGTCTTGTAGCAACTGAGTAGAGGAACTGGGTTGGCAACATCAGCAGAGGCTCAGGCATTCATTGGATTGTAGATACGTAGTTTCTAACAAGTACCCCTATGTGTTGTTGTAGTAACAAAATGAAGTACAGAAAGCAGGTGTAAATAGCCTTGCTCCCTCAGTAGAGACAAGTGGCTTGTTTTTGCTTTGCTATGGCTTTCCTTCATTTATTCTAATAAATGCACAGACGCCAACCCAAATTTTGTATTCTTTAGCTTTTTTAGTCAGATCTCAACCTTTATTGAACTAACTCTTTTCCAATTACTCACCTGTTTTTAACTAGACTCTGCACAGCAGAATGATGCACAATCCAGTCGGTAACTCCTGAAAGAGCTTCTCTCTTAATTTCAAAGCAAACATGGAAATTAATAGCTACTCTAGAAAAGTAAGGGGTTTTTTCAGTTAGTTGTAGAACTCTCCTAACTTTTTTTTTTAATGTGTTTTTCGGTTTTTGTATGGCTGGTTTTTGGGCGTTTCTTTGTGTGTCTGTGGAGTTCTTTTGTTTGTTTGTTTCTGTTTTTTTGTTTTGTTGTGGGTTTTTTTGTCTTTTTAGAAGCTGTATTAGAGTTTGAGTTTTATTTTTCTTTTTAAGGAAATATTTTATTTATAGCTATATTAGAAAATTCAATGGAGGTTACAAATTGATAGTGAGAATTTTATTAAAAAGGATTCTGCCTGCTAAAAGAAGGAGATGCATGAACTAGAAATGAAGTTTTTCCTTTTAGCAGAAAAGCAGGAATGAGTAGGTTAGAAATCTAATTTTTTTTCCTTCTGCATTTCTCTTCCTCTTCTACATTGACACAGACAAAGAAAAGGTTAAAGTTCTGCAGGCAGTTTGAGAACTTTGTGCATAGCATATGGGATTTGCTATTGTATCTCGGCATTCCCCTTGTGATTTTTCCAGGAAAAACAAACTTTCCCAAAATAAAATGCAGTTCAGATGACCCTGGAGACACCTTGATCTAAGAACAAAAGATAGAGATGGAGATAGAAGAGCAGGACATTTTTCTTGCTCAGAATTGTCCTGCTTCATGGCTTGGGTCACATCAACAATAACAATGGTTTTCTAATTTATTTATTTTTTTTGCATTTTCATTTGCTTTCCTTCCTATGGGAGACAGGCATTAGTGGCAACATGTAGATTTGAGTTTCCTCTCTTTTTTTTTTTTTCCATTTCTGTTTTTCTTCTACTGTCCCACAAAATATGCCTGTTTAACAACCTTTTTCAGCTGAGTGGAAGACTTGGGTTGGCAACACCAGCAGAGACTCTAGCGTACATTGGGTTGTTAAATACGAATTACGGCCCTTGGCCTGTCTTCTAATGAACTGCCCCCACAGAGCTGGGCTTAGTTTGGAACAGTACTTTGTTTGTTTGTTTTTTGGTTTTTGGTTTGTTTGTTTTTGGGGTTTTTTTTTAAATGAATGTGTCAGATACTAATGAGAAAGAATATAAATTGAAAGAATGTAACTAGAATATTACTCTCAGGGGTAAGGTTTGAGAACAAAATAGGGTAGTGGAAGCTAAAGAAAATTTTTATCTCTGTCTTCTTGTCTACATCAGCCAGTAAGAGAAATATAGAATAAACGTCCATTTTATGGCTTCCCCTTCCCATCTCCTCTCCAACCTGCCTCCCATCCTATTCTCATACAAGACGGCAAAAGACCTAAATATGATGTAATGTTCTCCCGTTGTGTTTGCGATCCCTTAACCGGCATCATCTATTTGGTGGCATCAGGGATCGGGACCCTCTGAAACCACAACTGCCAACAAAACATACTGGCCTTGTGTGCATGGTGCTGTTAATCAGAGGATCCAGGAAAGAAAGACAGTCTATACACAATATGTACAGTGGGCAAATGAATTCCCAAAATGGAGTCTCTTCTTTATTGCAAATTCATCTGGTTTTATAGTCCAAAGATTGTTTAGGTTAACACAGCCAATAGACATGGTCATGTGTCACTGTCCCAGAGCCACAGGACAGTCACAAGATGATGTTTACATACCTAAGACATTATATCATAGTCTGACACACTGTAATACAGCCTAATATTCTGCTACAATGTAACATGGTTTTTTACATTTTCCATTTTTGTCTCCCAGAAACCACTTCTTTCCTTTTCCTCCTTGTCCAAGAGCTGGCAACCAACTTCATTTCTTAGCACCAAAGAAGTGCTTATGAAACATTTCCTTCACCCACCATCTCAATGCTAATTTAGCAATGTCAACAGTAGGCAAGAGAGATGACTTTTTATTGAGAGAAACTTGGCAGGTATTAAGTTCATTAAGTTCATTCTCTTAATTCTGAAGGCCAAGTATTTGCTCTTGCCAGGGAGATCATTGTGTCTCTCATAAATGACCTCTTGCATCTTTTTGGGCCCAAAGCTTGGTGGGAAGGCAACACAGACTTCAGAGACAACAGGCAAAGAAAAAAAAATTAGGTTCTTGGGTTTGTTTGCTATAGAGACTACAACCTTGCAATGAAGCAGGAAAGCCTTAAGATAGTCAGGGATTTCTCATGTCCTGTGCAGCTTTAGATGCACTGGATCCTTAGAAATACTTAGTGCCTTGTAGAGGCTTGTAGAACATTTTGGATTCTCAGTATCTCTGCAAACTGAATCAGAGGTATTTCAGGCTGGACATCCACCCCAAATCATACTTCAGCATTGGTCTTCCCTTTGTTTTTGAATGGGCTAAATGAAATTTCAAATGAAGTTTCTAATCTTTTCTCACTATACTTAATTCCATATGTGCTTTTAATTTTAAAAAGCAGGAGTTTCTTTCTGTAATTGGGCTCTGCTACCTTATGCAAGCAAGCCCTTATTCATGATCACTTAAATTAACTTGGCACTTACAGTGCAGGGTGATCTTATGATTCTACTCTTACGGTTTAAGTGATTGCAATGCAAAAAACCATGGGAATACAACATGGAGCAGAAAAGGATTGTGATAACGTGATGTTGGGGAAATATAAATTATGTACTTGTAACTCTACATTAGAAAATCAGGTATGAGAATGTACTGCAGATAGACACATTTAGGGACCTCTGGGGCTTCTTTTTTCCTTTAGCTTGGCTTTGTGATGTTGCACTCTTGCAGTGTTCCAAAACCAAGTAAAATAAGTGCCAGGTTTTAATACTGAACTTGAACAGAAAAATTTTGCTATTTTGCATATTTTTTTGAGTGATACAATTCCTAAATCATGCATGCTGTACTAGAACCAAATTTCATCTGATTTGGTAAGATCATGTTTGGGCAGAGAACTGTGTTTTAGTAGATCCTAATATGATATTGAAACCAAAAATAATCCAGCTCTGGTCCTACAACCTGTTTTATATGGTTAACTCCATCTGGATGAGGCATCTATCTGAATAAAAAGCACTTTTCTAGGATTGGGTTTGATTCACTGGATTGCAAAATTATATTATATATGTTCTTCAAGTTGTCATCTCTATTGTTACAATTTTTGATTTATACTGTCTTGTGTTATTATACTCTGCAGCACTCTGGTTTCTTTAATTAAGTCATTAATATCTGGCTTTTTTGATGCCGACAATACAGAAAGTTTTTTAAAAGAATTCATTAAGTATCTTCCCTTTCTGTCTTTCCATCTCGTGTGAATAGGACACTGATCCCTTAGGTAACTATCTTCTTGTCAGCAGTATCATTAAACACACGCAGGGAGCAGACATTTTTCTAAACCCTGGTCCGAGAAGTTACCTAACAAGGTGATACTATTTGAAGTGTGCACCTCACCTATGCACATTCTTTAGGTTTGGGGGTTTTTTTGCTATTCTTTCTTTCTGTCTCATATATTACAGCTGGTTCAAAAAGTTCTGTTTTTCTCCTGTGGAAGGTTACGATTAATAAATAATTTCTAGTTCCTTAATAAAAAGCTATACTTTCTTTAGAAAACATGAGCAAAAAATCTGATAAACCTTTCTGTTCATACATGATGGGAGAGTTAAAGTGATGCTTAAACAGATAACATAGGAACATTTTTATTTTTTTTTAAACACTGTGAAGCTGTAAGATGCCCTCCCCTCTCTTACTTCTTTCTGTTTTCCCTAAGTCAAGTAATATGTTCTGTTCCTAAAGATACATGTCTTTTTCTAGAGCGTTTATAAAAAATATATGTCTTTGAAAGCAAAGGATTTAATATACAGAATGTAGCATAATATTTTTGCTATGAGGGTTTTTATATGTAAATTTATTTAAAGACAACAGAGATGAGGTAGTTATGGCTTGGCTTTGCGTTGCTTTGTTTTGTGTATGAAGTGCAATATGCTTCTGGAAGTGTTTTCTCTGTACACAAACTGCAGAGCAGAGATGTGGAACTGTAACAGTTTGCTGTCTACCACAGAGATGCTGATGAGATATGATACCTCTTCCTGAAGTTACAAGAGCTGTTAAGTATTTCAACTTCAGTTACTGAATTCTCTTAAAAAAGGAGGTGGCACAAGTTCTCAGGCAGAGTGGTGAAGCTCCTGTTCACACAAGCATGTGAGAGACTCCTTCCTCACTGGCAGCAGATGAGAGAGGTTCTTGTAGTAGCCCAGCCTACTAGATCCTGATTGAAATATTTTGGGCCTGTCATAGTTTGCAATGAGCAATAGGTCTTATAAGGAAGGTGCCAGATTCTTATACTGCTGGTGAGCACATGGCAGTAGGTGCCTGAGGCCAGGAAGGCAAAACTCATGGGGCATCACCTTGCCTTTCATTTTTTCCTCAGACGCTCCAATTTGAAAGGGACTGCAAATGCTGAGGAAGCAAAACCAGGAGTCGAGGCTCTAAAGCGACTAGAAGATCAGCACCGTCGTCGAGGTGAGAATGAAAACGAGGAGTTAGAGAAGTTGAAGGAGAAGCAGCAGGAAGCAGCAGCAGAGCTGGATGAACTGAAGAAAAGGAGGGAAGAGCGCCGAAAAATCCTGGAGGAAGAGGAGCAGAAGAAGAAGCAGGAGGAGACTGAGAGAAAAGTCAGAGAAGAGGTAAGTATGAAGTGTTATACTCGGGTTTTATTCCCTTGTTACTACTTTACTTCCACTGTCCTTGCATTAGTTGGTAATTCTTTATGGTACTGCCTGCAGAGATAGTTTTAGGCAAAAGAAGTTGGTGGGGCTAAAGGTCGATGGGTCTGCATTTAAATAAAGGGTAGAATGAGGGCTTATAGGTGAAGAAGGAGCATGTTATAAGGAAGGCAAGACTGAACCCAAACCTACAGGTATTTCTCATTCTTAGCTCTGCTTTTGCTGAATGGGGAATTGCTGCTGTGTCTTTGGTTTAAATTATAGCCTGGGTCCTCTGTACACTCTTGCAGGCATTGCTGTTTCTTAGTACCTGTCAGGAGATGGTCTGTTGCAAGAGACCTTGATTTCAAATACACTACCCAGCATTAAAATCATCCCATTTCCTAGCCTTCCAGTTTAACTACAAGTATGCTGTAATTGATATCAAGTCACAATATCGCATAGATCCTCTAATGAAGACCTGAGGTAAAACATGCAGTCATCCAGAGTAGAAAAAAACGCTACTATTCTGGCCTCAGGAAAGACAGGGCTCTAATACATATTTTCACAAGTCAGGATTTTATCTGCAAGAATTGCAAATTTCTTATCTTCTTGGGGATGCAAAGTTGAGGCAGTGTTATAGCTACAGAGTTCTTCCTTTATTCAGGTGTGGTTTTGGCATTGTACAGATTGAATTACAAAGTGCATGTCAAAATTAATCTGCTGCAGGTGAGCTGGAGTGTTAATGTTATATATAGTTACGATAGGCTAGACCTCACTAGGGAGATACTCTCTTCTATTTAAATATTGAGAACTTCTCTTGTATTTCTCCTGCCAAGTGACTCTACAAATAGGATTTCTAAACCTCCAGTGCATCATTTAGGAATCCTAGTTTTTGGAAAACAAGTGGTAAATAAATAATAATTATAATTATTATCATGACTATAATTTCCTTTAATATACTAAGCTCTTTACAACAGAACACAATAGATGCCAAGAATGCACAATACTCTGCTGGTCAGACCATGCTGACCAGCACTTACAATGGTGGTGTTTGAAGGCTTCTGGTTTGACTTGGATCTTGTGAAGTAAAACTCATCTCTTAGGAGGGAAAACTCTAAGCATTTAATTGTTGTAGTAACCCCGGTGATCCTTGTAAAAACTCGAGCCACGGGAGACAGGTTTTCGTCCAGGAAGCCATTTAATGAGAGAACTCAGAGCTTTTTATATTTTTAGAAACCTGCACATTAACATTTCATTGGCAGAGACACTTGTTGTTAACCATTTCATTGGTCAAAGTCGAGCATTACACAATCTTCTTTTGCTTTGAGAACTTTCACTATGTTTTAGAAATATTCAAGATTAGTTCATGTTCAAAACATGTTTTTCCAAGAGACACCTGCTTGGAAAAACATGTTTTTGTGAAACTGCTTGTTATGGGAAAGAAATTTGTCTGAACTCCAAGACTACTGTGTTGCGTCCTCAAACTGCCGCAGAGACCATAGCTATGTTTTGAGAAAGTTTCACCATTGTTTTGGTATAGCCACATTCCTAAGTGTTTTCAATTATCAGATGTTCTTTGCTTATCTTTAGCTTGCCTGCTCGAGCTTCTGTGAGAAACAGAAACCTCTCAGGCTAACTTTGGATTTTGCTAGACACAGAGGTACTTATGCTAACCTTGAAGCTCTCAAAATTTAGGCCCAAAAGCCTAGCTTTCAAAAATATACCACCAAATTTAATCTTTTTTTTTGGCATCTATTGATTTTTACCTTCTGAAGTATTAACCTAGGTACCATCAGTGTCAGAGTAAAAGGACAGAACAGTACCAATATGATACATGAGAATACTGAATTTGAGTCTTTTTATAAAAGTGCTTTTTTCTCTGGTACCATATGACAATAAATTCGGTGACCTCACTGTGAGGAGGCATTAAAGCAGCACAGACTAGCTGTCTTTCTACATCCTAAATACTGAGATGAATTAGGATTAATGTGTTTATAGATTTCAAACAGGTCACTGAACTTTTTCAAATGGCACAAAATCCTGTTCTTAGAAAATCTGGTAAATGTTTGCTGGACTGAACAGCCCTGTAATGGTGATGTAGTTTCTGAAAGTATAACCATATTTTTTTAAGGAGGGAAAGAGGAAGATGAAGGAAGAAATTGAAAGAAGAAGGGCTGAAGCTGCTGAGAAACGTCAAAAGATACCAGAAGATGGTGTATCTGAAGACAAGAAGCCATTTAAATGTTTCAGTCCTAAAGGTTCATCTCTCAAGGTAACTTCCTAACTAACATGTATATAGCATATAAAAAGTAATGAGGGTTGCAGTACGAACCAACAGCCAAACATCATCTTCCTGTCAATCAGAACCCCAGGTCCCTTTCTGCCTGGCTGCTCTCCAGCCACTCTGTCCCCAGACTATAGCTCAGCAGGGGGTTGTTGGGGCCAAAGTGCAGGACCAAGCACTTGGACTTGTTAAATCTCATATTGCTGGATTCTGCCCTTCTAACCAGCCTGTCCAGGTCCCTCTGCACAGTTGTTCTACCCTTTTGGCACTCCCCCCCAACTTGATGTCATCTGCAAACTTGCTGATGGTGGACTCAAACCCCTCATCCAGATCATCAATAAAGACATAAAACAGGACTGGGCCAAACACTGATCCCTTGGGGACACCACTAGTGACCAGCCACCAACTGGATGCAGCACCATTCACTACCACACTCTGTGTCTGGCCATCCAACCAGTTCTTAACCCAGTACAGAGTGCTGCTGTTCAAGCTGTGGGCTGCCAGCTTTTCCAGGAATATGCTGTCTGAAACAATGTCAGAGGCTTTGCTGAAGTCCAGGTAGACAACATCCACAGCCTTCCCGTCATCCACCAGTTGGATCACCTGGTCATGAAAGGAGATCAGGTTGGTCAGGCTGCACCTGCCTCTCCTAAGTCCATGCTGTCTGGGTCTGATCCCCCATCCTTCCTGCAGGTGCCATATGATCACACTCAGGATGATTATTTCATGGTCACTGTACCATATGGTCTCTGACCACATCTTCTACCAGTCCTTCTCTATTTGTGAACAGTGGGTACAGCACAGCCTCACCTGTGGTAGGCTCTCACACCAGCTGTGACAAAAAGCAGTACTCTATACATTCTAAGAACCTCCTAGAGTGCCTCCTCTCTGCTCTGTTGAGTTCCCAGCAGACATCTGGCAGGTTAGTCTCCTACAAGAACAAGGGCTGGGAATCTTGAGACATCCTCCAGCTGCTTATAGACTAATATATCCTCCTCTTCATCTTGTTTGGATAGTCTATACAAGACTCGCACCAGGATGTTGGTCTTGTTGGCTTTCCCCCTCATTCTTACCCATAAGCACTGGACCTTATCATCATTAATCTCAAGTTCCATGGCATTGAGAGCCTCCCTAATATATAGAGCCACCCCTTCACCCCCTTCTCCCTTGCCTCTGTCTTTCCTGAAGAGCTTGCAGCCTTCCATTGCAGCACTCCAGTCATGACAGCTATCCCACCACGTTTCTGTGATGGCGACTATGTCATAGACTTTCTGCTGTACCAAGGCTTCCAACTCCTCTTGTTTGTTAACCATATTTTGTGAATTAGGGTACATGCACTTCAGCCAGGCTGCTGACTTCACCCCTGACTCTGGCTTACCACCCTTGGGCTCCTCTCTGGAGAGCCTGGTTTTATCCCCTTCCCCGTTCAAACCTGGTTTAAAGCTCTTTTGCCATTTTGATTGCTAAAGATGATGTTAGTAACAGACACTATAAATGTACAGCTTCTTCTCAGCCCTTCTGGACAGCTCTTCTTTTCTTCTTTCTGTTTATTGAGATGCACCTTCGGAGTTTTAGTTCACAGAAGGCTCAGAATAGATGAAATTATACTTGAAAGAACAAAATAGAAAAATGCACATTTTGGTGAAAAAGAGAAAAAACACTGGATTTAACAAAAGGTTAATGACTTTCACATAACTTTTGGACTGATGCTACGCTATTCTACTAAGTGTATTTTTAGAGGAAAGCTAAAATTTTCCAAAAGTCATTAAGAATCCAAGGTACAATTTTTTTAAAAATCTGATAATTCCTGCTGGGTTTTATGGCTTGTTAGGTAGAAGTTGTTTTTTGCAAAATGTGATATATGCAACTCTGCACTTTTTTTTTTTTTTTTTCCCAAGAAATCAGTGATAATGTACATATTCCAGTCTGGTATCTGTGAGTGGCCAGTGTAGATATGTAATGCTGTAGAAGTTCACTCCTTAAACTTTTTCTTAGCTTTCTGTGGTCAATAGTTGAGCAGAGAATAATCTCACTTTAATAGCCTGATGTGAAAATTGATGTCAAAATCCACTTATTAGAAGACAGTATGGTTTTTTTACCTTTCATTTTGGCTGGTCTAATATGTTTTGTACACAGCTTTCTCATTGCCTGCTATGCACTGCCCAAGCTATCTTTTGACTTGTAAAGCATTTGGCATATGTTTTCTCCTTTGAAAGATGTATCATCTCATTAGCCATGTGAGAATTTCAACTGTAAAATTGTGGATGGGCAGTTGGAATAAATGAGAAAAGGGAGGCTCAGTATAAAAATACCATATGATACATGTGCACATTTTGATTTCTCCTGGATAACATCTGGCAAAGCATATTTTTCTCCTTCCCTGTTCCTCATAATGTAATAAGTTTTTGAGAAGAAAAAGAAGTTCCTCAGAGTGGCTTATATGAGGAAAGTGGAGCATGCTGATTATCAAATGAACTATAAGAACCAAGGAAAGAAGGGAGATAATCTGAGAAACAGTGTGACATATTGACATCTTATGAATGCTGCATCTATCCATCAGGCAAGGCACGGACTAGCATGACATGCAGACTCAGAACTGAGAGACAAGGTGTGCAACTCATCTCCATGTATTACATGGATCATGGATGCACATATATAAATGTATGTATACAAACACGGACATATACATACATGCTTATATTTAGAAAGACCTTCTATGATTATCTAGTCTGGCTTCTAATAAATCTCCTGTTGTTTTAACTGCTAAATACAGTATTTCCCTTAAACCTGTGACACTATTTCAACAGAACTACTACAGCTTGGAGTCCGCCCAGTTGTTGCCTAAAAAAGACTCTTAAAAGAAAACTCAATTTGTGAGTTTTAGCAAGGCAGGCATTCTTTATTATGATGTGCTGCATGGTCACAGCATACCAGGTACCCTGGGAATCATTTCACCAAAGTGCACACAGAGGCATCTTCACTACAACTTATATGTAAACATTTCATGATTATTTAATTTCATAAGCATTTCATAACATTCCCCTACATTCCTGTTACATATTCATTCCATTTCTCAACACGTACTAGCATCCATGTATGTCCTTGTGAGGGTCTTCATGGGGATCTCTAGTGGTCTTCTCTGTGTCTTCAGCCCTCCAAATTTCTAAGTTACACCATTCTCTTCAAGACAATGCACCTGGTTATACAGTAACTGAGTGTCGCAACTAAGTTGCCTGGCTGACGATCTCAGTTCTTCTAATTATTTCTTTAAATCGCTTGGCTTAGCTATTTGCAGTCTCTGTGTTGTAAGTACTATCAGTTCTTAAACTGTCGTCACAGTGAAAGCACGAGAATTGGTCCTTTCTGAGAGGACAGTGAAGAGAAAGTGTGAAAAGTAAATACAAGCCAAGTTCATCACTATATCAGGGACAGATGCAGCTTGGATTTTTCAGGGCTGTATGACGTCCCTGTGGGCAGCAGCAGTACTGCTCAACCTTTGCCCTGTATTTTATTTTTAATTAAGGACAAACTGGAACAACCTCTGCTGCTCTCCTATCTGGTTCTAGCTCATGCTTTCCCTAGTTTAGTTCATGCAAAGGATGCTGCACTTGTAGAATGAGATTTCCTGAATAAACTTTCTTCATTTTTCTTTTTAGACAAGTTCATTGCTCATGTTTTCTTTGTGAAGGAGGGTTACTGACTTCTGGTATAACTATTCTGTACGTTAGTTGGGAGAGAACGGGATATTTCAATACTACATCTCCTTTTGGTGGTGGACACCATCACTACAGAAATGCAAAAGAAATTAGGTATTGAGGGGAGGAAGCAATGACAGGAGGCTGGGATATCTCCTGTCTTTGGAGAAAATGGCACCTGGGAAACACAGGCTGATATGGCAGCCAGCACTCTCTGCAAGGCGATGCTGACAGCTAAGACAGAAGATAGGACTTTTCAGAGACTTCTTTTTCTTTAAAGATCTGTCTTGTCCTGTCTTATTATTTCTGTCAATTCCTGATAACTGGAGCAATGACTGGAAAGAATTTTGGACTCCACACAATCATTTCTTCCTAGATGAGCTACTCTTGCAGCAGAGGGAAAATACAGTGGTAAGATTATGAAGCAAAAGAGCAAATGAGCCACTCAGGGAGGATAAGGAGAAGCCATTCTAACTCCCAGGGATTACCAGTCCAAATGGACTTCCACTACATTCTTCCACATGTTGGATATGAGGCAAAATAATATTACAGGGTTTTCTGTGTGCATTTTTTATTCCCCTTCCTCCTTCACCCAGTTTTTGAGAAGAGTTTTTCTATATGTCTATTTACAAGTTTCTGTTGCATAATGTCCAATACACAGTTTAAAATTCTTAAGA
Organism: Serilophus lunatus; assembly: GCA_013399895.1. NCBI lineage: Eukaryota > Metazoa > Chordata > Aves > Passeriformes > Eurylaimidae > Serilophus > Serilophus lunatus. The sequence goes on from VXBA01003563.1 coordinate 54,689, forward strand.
ATCATTTAATATGTTTATATGAAACAAGTTTTACTGGGAATATCTGATTTTTTTTTTCCCAAGTCATTGTCTCACACTGTGTTAACTCATTCTTCTATTTCTGTTCTTGGAGCAGGTACAGATGGAAGACAGAGCACTTAGACACCCACACTTCAACTGCACTTTTAGTTGGCAAGATATTTCTGCACAATGAACAAACAAAATATGTCTATGTAATATTGAATGTGTATATACATATATCTCAGTATAGCAACTTGCTTAATGTATTCCTTGCCACCTGTATGTGCTGACCCCTTTGAGTAAGGCCCTAATGAGGTGTGAGATTCCACATAGGTTTGATTTATGTCAACTGGCTTCATTTCATCTGACTTTACCAGCAGAGAGGTAGGTGTCCATTTAGGCATTTTGTTATCCAGTCTAAACTTCTTTGACAGTTATAAGAGAGAGCCAACCTCAGTGGACAAACAGTACAATGGGTGAGGTGAGCCCCTCTGCCTCTCAACTGGCTGTAGAAAGAACCAAAATGAGTATTTCTGACTAAATGCTTAACTTTCAAGCAGCTAAGGTTAGGCAAGAGAGATGCCGCCTATGTTCTTTCTCTCTAGTTACAATTTAATTAGGGGCCAGCAGGCTGACTTTTTTCAGTATGCATGCGTTCTGAAATTCTTTCTTGGTGGCAAAACATAGTCCAAGCTCTTTAATGAGATCCTGTTAAATGAACGCAGCAAAAATATTCTTATTTCCTGGTCTCAAATTGAGAAAAAAATCTTGCATTTTATGCTAACCACCTTGCTTCTCCTGTTTCTCTTACAGATCTATTTTGTAATACTATTTACTGTATGTGCCAAACATTTTAAATTCTTTGCATGGCGTTTGTGTGACCTTTAGATGTGCTGTGCAGTCTAAATGTATTTGACCTATGTGTTGAATACATGTGTATATTTGTTTGCTCTAGGTATATTCGATGTCTGCTTCTTCTTTATGTATACTGTTTTGAGGAAGATGCTCTAGAACAAATTCTCATATAAACATGCAGAAAATGTTTCATCCCTCCACACAACTTTCTTCCTCCCTTAGCCAGTGGATCTTGCTCATCTCTGGGAGTCACTTCCTAACTCTCCTTTCCTGTTTATTTTCTGTTTTGCTTCCTCACTCTCCTCTTCTGAACAATCCCTGACTAATTTGTGATACCACAGAAGGAGCTTTGAGAACCGCTGTTTCCAGTGAAGAAGAATACCCCCACTTTCGTGTCTTTTTTACTACAACACCAAGAATACGTGTCCCTCTTCTCTCCCATCTATCCCCCTCCTTCACCAGTGCCAGCAGAAGCTTGGTTTTCCTGCTGTGCAGAAGCATTGCTTCTACCTGCATGTGAAAGACTATGAAGATCCTGCAAATTGATTATCAGGACCTTGCTTCTGGGTTCTTTGAGAGAGTCCATATTATTTGTCCTTGCTGCCCACTAAGGTTTCACTGATGAAGTTGGGGACAGACTCCAGGGAGAAACTAGAGGTTTTTGCTGGTATCATTTTGATGCATTGCTGGTTATGACCCAGAAATCAGCATTGGGGAAACTTCTACTATACCACAGTAGAAGAGAGAAGGCATGTTTTAAGTTACCATCCTTGGTCTGTTTAGTCACTTTTAATCAAAATCTTTTAGTCACTTGCTCATTTTGTGGCAATACCTCTGGGTGAAACTAGCTGTACCTTGTTCTGGTGGGCTGAGGCAGCACTGCCGCTCCCAACTGGCACAGTATGTGGGGCTTCTATTCCTGCATGGTCTGTTGGTGCCACCTTGTGTTCACTGAAACAGCTTGGATCCATCCTGGCAAAGTCCATCCTTCCACTCAGGACATAATGACAACTAAAACTGTAAATGTAAATCATCCTGTGAATTCTAAATATATATATTTTTAGAGTTTCAGAGCTGCTTTTGAACTGGATGGATTCTAGCTGGAGTTCCTCCAATGAGCTTGTTTGGCAAGTTCTGCACTGTAGTGAACTGCCTGAGTTTTTGCTTGTATGGGTTTGAGAAATAAAACATTCATGCCCTTTGATGGGATTGCTGTGGGATTTAGTATTCTGGTACAGCCTAGATGCTAAAGGCACAAAGAACCGTTTAAAGAAACGGCTGACACTGCCTTATTTTAAAGGCATGAATGCCACAGCAGTCACTGTTTAATTGAAAATACAGAACCGGAGAATCTCCAAGAATCCAGCCAGGCTGATTGTTAGTAATTTCAATCCCTTGGAGCTGCTTGCATATATTTCATCCTAAGTGAAACTGGAGAACTTTGTGTGAGAAGTGGAACTATACAATGTGGAAGAGACTTGAGGAAATTTGATGGAAATATTTCTCCAGAATGCAAATAGAGACACACCCCCATCCGTTCATCATGAAACATTTTTAAACTTTATTCAGGGATGGAGTCTTTTTGTTTTCAAAGTATGGAGAAATTTGACAGAAGTCATATGAGACCATCATTATACTTTTTCCCTGTAAAATCACAGTACCTTCCTGTGCACAGAGTTGAAAATAAGGATGAAATGTAAGATATTAGTTTCTGTAATAATAAGTGGTCTTGACTCAGCAGTGACCTTTCTTGAACATAAGCAGAGTTTAATCTGATTGGTTTCGTGAAGTCCAAATTAAATTTTTAGTGTCCTCCAAAAACATGCATGAGAGGGTATGTGGCTGAAATCCAAACCTGGCCTATTCTGATGTCTCAACTCAGAAAAACCATATTTTATTTGCTCTACATCTCAAGAGATATGTACTTGCTGTTATGTGGGAGATGAGGAAATTTGACATAAATTTGGTGTGTATCAACACCTTTCACAAAGTGAACATTTTCCCTTTTCTCTTTTCTGTGTTGGTCATTTATTCTCTTGTTACAAATGAGGCATTGAAGAAATGTGTAGGATGCAAACGTTCATGCAGAAAATATATCAATCTTTATTAATCTGTAGCATAATGCAATTCTATCTTTAAACCTTTTTTTGTGTCTGTGATGATTTCTGTTGGAGTGTGGTTTTTTGAGATTGGCTTTTTGACATTTAAAATGACATTTTAGCCTGGCCTTGCACAGCTATCTTTTTATTAACTTTAAACTTAAAGCTCTTTTCTCTTTTCTAGATAGAAGAGCGAACAGAATTTTTGAACAAATCTGCTCAAAAGAGGTAAAGCAATGAAACCAGCAAGTTCAGTTCAAATGGCAGTGTTTAACTGGGGAGGGAATAATAATTTATTTCTCTCTCCTTTTTTTCTCCTTTTTTTCCCCTACTTCTTATAGTAGTATGAAGCCCACCCAGACAACAGCAGTTGTCTCAAAGATTGACAGTAGACTTGAGCAATACGCTAGTGCAATTGAGGTAAGTTAGCTCCAAGACATAGTTACTAGTGGCCTGGGGCCTTTAATCAGCCTATGTCTTACTGTTCAAGAATTGCTGGGATTTTTTGATCACAAACTCTACTTTACAGAATCACAGAATATTCTGAGTTGAAAGGGACCCACAAGGATCATTGAGTCCAACTCTTAAGCAAATGGCCTACAGGGATCAAATGCACAACCTTGGCATTAATAGCACCATGCTCTAACCAACCTTGACTCCAAGAATAAAATGCTTACAGCACACCTATAACGAATATCTAGATATACATCTAAACAAAACCTCTTCCCTTTCATGCTACAATTTTCTCTGACTTAACAGCTTATTTAGGAAAAAAATGCACTGGCTCTGTGTTGCTGTCTGCCACTTCAGAGTGAAATTCCTTGGCAAAGACATACACTGTTGTGAAGTAGGGAGTTAAAAAGGAAAAAGAAAGAAAAACAGAATCACACTAAAATAAAGAATTTGACCCCCTCTTGACAACTAGTGGTTAATAATGTGCCTAGAAACCAGAATTGAGGGCTTCTTTTTTTCATAGTTGAAGGAAAAATAGGAATTTCGTTATTGTTGTTGTTGTTATTTTGAGGTCTCAGCTGTTTTTATAAATCAGTGAGTACAAGCAATGTGAAAGCTACTAGTTGCTATAGCAGACCAACTGAACTGGGTTGGTAAGTATCACAGGAATAAAATAGTATCCAAAATTATATGATCTTGATAGCTGTGACAAAGGTGTAGCACTTCTTCCTCCTCTGCTGGATATTTTTTTATCTTTTTATTTGCATATGGAGTCTAAATATGGTATTCCATTAAGGTTGGGGTTTATTATCTTTTAATGTAAAGGAAAATTTGTGGTTTTCAGTCATTAAAGATCAGTTAACAAAGGCTTTTTTCCTGTGACTGCTATCTGTTTAATCTTTCTGCTAGAAAGCCTGTCAGCTGGAGAATTTTTACTGTGTGCCAGTACCCAATGAAAAAAAAGCACACAGATAACAGAGTGAAGTCTTGGGCTTGCCTCCAGGACTTATGTCAAGTTTGAGGTAGCCCAAATCCCTCCATTAAAGATTAATCCTAGCATGGCACCTAGTAGTCACCATATTGTCAAAACAGGGGCACAGAAGCTCTGTCACCTCTCATTACACCTTTTCTGAATTATATTAGGTTCTCCTTTATTTTCAGTAGGTCTGTGCTCCATTTAGATATTGAAAAGTATAGCTGTATGGCCAGACAAAGGGAATGAGGCTTCACAACTATATACAGCTCCCATCTGACCTGAAATATTTCCTTTGCTGGGTTTTTAATTTTTCCAAAATCTGCCAAATCTGACATGCTTTGCAACTAGAGGCAAAGATTCAGTTTGTACAGGTTCTTATTCTTATCAAATTTATGATATGTAAAATGTACACGAGTTTTGAAAAGAAGAAAGAGGAAGAATTTGGTCCAGTGTTTTTAGCAACCATGCAAAAGGAACATTGCCAAAAAAACCCAAACCAAACCAACCAACCAAACAAACAAAAGAAACAAAAACTCCACCCAATTCTCCAATCTTTAAAAGAACACTTTATTCCAAATAAAATTTACCCCTAGAATCCTGTGTTGTGACTTTAAGTTGTCTGGGACAGATGGAGCAGTGTCTAATACTGAATGACAGAGCAGCCTTTTTTCCCCTACCTCTATATAAGGATTTCCTTAGCTGTATCGTAAAAGAGACGGGCTTAGAAGATGTAGGTGCTAAGATTCGAAAGAGGACAAATGAAAGCCTTAGAGCAGTTACGTGCAGAGCTATTGTTTACCATAAGTTTTAGAAATGAAATGTATGAATAATTTCAGTGATTGCAGTTTTCACAGCTAGTTGCGCCAGTGGTGCACTTGCAAATCAGAAAGGGAGTCCCAGTGGCACTTTTTGAGCTGGCTACTCCTTTTCATCTCTGCATGATCAGTGCTAGAAGCACTTGCAAATGCTGCATTCCCTGGCACTGCCCCAGAGTCAAACCACCCTGCAACCCCAGCTCTTAATACCAAACACCAACTGGCCTCGATTCTTCTTCAGGGCACAAAGGCTTCAAGAACAGCTAAGCCAGCAGCTTCTGACCTTCATGTTCCAGCTGAGGGTGTCCGTAATATCAAGAGCATGTGGGAGAAAGGGAATGTTTTTTCATCGCCCTCTGGGACAGGAACACAAAATAAGGTTTGTGTTTAATTTAACAAAATGCTTATAAGAAATTATGCTATGGACCTGACCTTGCCATTCATGTTCCTGTGAGTAAGCCTGTCTACTCCTATTGACATCACTAATGAAGAATATCCCAAAGGATCCTGAGGACTTCAGAAATCCACAAAATCATGCGGCTGCAATATTGAATATAATGGAAGAATTGAGTGACCTACTGAGCTGAGTCATCAAACATTCCAGAATCACATCATGTTTCTTACAGAAATATGTCTGGGTAGTTCAAGCATAGTAAAAAGAAATTCATTGTGTTGGGGAAAATTCCTTTGGAGGGTAGAGGAAGATTAAATATGCAAGATAGTGATGATGTTTTATAGATAATGAATAGAAGTAGACCTTTATCTTTTCTATGTAAAATCTGAAGGCAACATTTTCTTTCTATAAATTGATGTGAGTTGATGAACATTCATCATAGCCAAAACACTGAGCCATGGATTTAAGGGAGTTATTACAGATGGTCATTAATTGTCAATAATTTGTTCTAACCTTTTAAAGATTCATCTTAATGTCTTAAATTTTAGGCTACTTAGATCCTCTATTCTGTGCTTATTTAAAAAAAAAAAAATAGTTTAACAAAAATAATTATGTAGACCTAGTCTAGTGTCCCTTCTGCTACACTAAAGATTCTTTCTCCTTGGAGTTTGGGCTTATGATAGAAAAAGCATGTTTATGTCTGACTTTTATTCCTTGGTTAGCAGTAAAGTGGAAATAGTTTTGTCAGCCCACGTTTTTCATTACTGAAGACTAGAGGGCAGTAGTACTGTGTAGTTGACAGGGACAATACCTTCAGAGAACACAGGAGGATTCTGAGCTAGTCGTAGGCTCAGTGAGGACCTCTGTATTAAACTCAGGTTTGGCTTTGCTTTTAAATTTAAAGCATGGAAAATAGAGCAAAAGCTATTCTAAAAGTCGTCTTATTATTTTGCAGGAAACTGCTGGACTGAAGGTGGGTGTCTCCAGTCGAATCAACGAGTGGTTAACCAAGACCCCAGAGAGCAACAAATCCCCTGCTCCAAAACCTTCTGTAAGTAAACTTGCAACAACCATTTCTTCAGTAAGTGGGTTCTTTCCATGGACAGAGATGGTGACGGTGCTTCCTAGACCAGCTGAGGAACTTCCTCTTGGAAGCTCACAGAGGCACTATGGCTGCTAACTCCTGGATAGTCAGAAAAGGGGGAGATGAAAGAGGGAAGTTCTCACCTTAAAAGCTCACAGTTGCTTTGAAAAGGCAGTGTTCAGAAAAGCACTTTACTAGTAGAGAAGGATATTAATTTACTACTGTGAACGGCTTAACATTAATTTAGAAATTATCAGATCCTGGATGAAACGCTTGGGCTTTGATCCTTGCCCTGTGAAAATATTCAAAGTATATTTTAAAACATAACTGAAATAATTTAATTCTTTATGACTCTAAATGTAATCTCTAATGAAGGCCCTTTAGCATGCCTATTACTTCAGCAAGAATCAGAGCAGAAAATGCTCTCAGGGTAATCAACTAGGAATGTGGGACACAGCAGTGTGAATGTGGGAAGGAGAAGGAATACATTACTGTGGGATGGGGAAGGATAAGGATGAGTAACTGGAGCTGTAAATATGATTAAACTTTAGAATTTTATTAAAGAATTTGTTTCTTCCCATATTATTCCGTGGTTTTTTTGCCAGTCCACTTGCCCATTATAAAATGTGCAGCCTGAAACACACTTTCTCAATTCACACTCCTATTTGTCCCAAAGAGGAGCTTGAAATTTGCAGTGTTGTCCCTAATGTCAGTATTTGCTGGTAGCTACACGGATATTGAGCTTATAGGCATGAGCATAAAACCAAAAGAAGTCATTATGGTCACTATATTTAATCAAAATTGCTTAAAATCAGTACAGAATCTGCCTCCAGATTTTTCTCTCTTTCTTTTAAGTTGCATCTTTCAGATAATGTAAAACTAACCTCTTGTTTTTTCCTCAGCCAACTGTTTCTATTTATGGCTTAAGTTCTCTCTTTCTCAATAGATTGTTCTTTCTTCTTTCAATATTTCTGCTTGAAGAAACCCACCCTCCACCTATTCTTCTTTGGGGGTCTGTTTGCTAAGTATTTGGTCAGGTAAACCTGTTTATAATTGACTATGAAGAATGATATACATCTATAATGTGTGATTTTTCTTTTTTTTTTTTTTAGCCATGACAAGTCAAAGGGAAACCTAAATTTCTTAGTTCGCAAACAACTCCTTAACCCATCACATTCCAGCAATATAAAGAAATATTCAAAGTTTTTGTGACCATCAAGATTCTTGCAGTTTTTGGAACAATATTGAATTCAAAGTAGAGAGAGCAACGATTTCAATTAGTTTTATGGTGAACCAAAATCACAGATCCCAAATGATTTCAGGAGTTTGAAAATGGTGTTGTGATGATCTCCACTGCAAGTAGTTTTGTGATAAGGTCAATTGCAGTTTTGTTGTTTTCTTCCTTCCTCTGTTACTGTAGAAGTAGCTCTTTAAAGTACATAATTGGCTTCAAGTCTTAACCATTAGGAACCCTCTGTGGCTGCAGATTATAGTCAATTCTAGAACACCTCTGTTGCATGCAAATACCTCTTGCAGAAATCACATTTCCATTCATCAACTGAGCGTTTTAGAGCTAGAAATTTTCATGTGCAAAAAATTACTCTCCTATGGATGGCAAGAACAAGATTCTGGAAACTGTGCAGGACTTCAATACTTTCTGAAGGGTACTTTTGTCCAAAGATGTTTGAGGCTCTTGTTTGCCACCACATATGTAGATATCAATGTATCTGTCCCTAAGCAGGTGCATTGCCACTAGCCTACCCTTTATCATTTGTATTTGTAGCCCTCCTTTTCTCTATCAAGTGGCTTGACATTTTTATGGAGTTTTGCTTAAAGTCTCTGTAACACTCTCATTTTCAGAGAATACTATAATTCTTTAATGACTTTCACTTAACAGTTTTTTGGGGGATTTTTGAGAGGCTAGTGATTGGTACATCCTAAGATTACAAAGGTTGCAATGGAAATTCAAATGGATATAAAAGACTACAGTGATAAATCCTGAAACTTATATAAGCATGCAGAGTAGGATCTGCTCTTCTGTTGTATTAAGAGTCCTACTCTATTTTTTCACAGATTTTTTAAAATACTTTTATTTTTTTCTAAAATAACTGAAACAAGCTACTTTTGAATTTCTCTTTAAGAGAAATACTATCCCTGAAAAATGTGAGTTTTTTTCAAAACAAGTTGCATTCTAACTTTTTCTTTAACAAATTAAAATAAGCCTGAACTAATGTTGGTTTCTGTTCTTTGACATTAAAAATACAGGATTTGAAACCAGGAGACGTATCTGGCAAACGTAATCTCTGGGAGAAGCAGTCAGTTGAGAAGCCAGCTTCTTCTTCTAAGGTAACACTTCTGTGCATTGTTAAGACCGTAATATCTTTGTCAAAGGTCATCTTGGGGAAAGTGTCATTCACTTCGATACAGTCAGTTGGAATGAGACCTCCATAAGTTTTCTGCTACTAAAAGAAAATACAAGGATGTGCAGAAAGCAGTATATAAATTCTATATACCTATTTGGCAGAGGTCATTTGCATGGAATTGATTTTTTTTCCTTTTATAAATAGCAATGTTCTCCTTTATTGAATTTTAATAATGAGTTATTACTTTCTCAAACAGGTATCATCTATGGGGAAAAAATCAGAGGCTAATGGTAAGTAATAACATAATGCATGCATTGCACCTTTTTCTATATTGCAATACACATTATTACATACATAGCATAATAATTACACATATTATACACATAATATTGTACACATAATTTAATAATATTATACATATAATAATATAATACATATATTGTAAGACATGCTACAATATAGAAACATTGCCACATTTTTGTACTATTGTTAAAATTCTGCAGCTGTTAACGCCAATGCCAATAAAGCCCTTTTTGCCTTTAAAAAACTCCATTGCAATATCAACAAAACATGAACGTTTGAGAAATAAACCTAGATCATCTTTCTAAGAGGACTGAGGACTAGCAGTGCATTAGTCATATTTCCAAAGCCTTTTTCAAGAGACATTTTTAGCACGTTTGATGTAGCTGGGGAGTACCATTAAGGGTGGAGGAATGTACGAAGGATGAGGAATGGTATGGTCATTTAACTAATTACAGCAAATGCAAAGCATATGGGAAAGGCTCTTTTAAAGGCCGCAGGGGGAATGGATAGTTTTTCCTGAGCAGAGAGGGAGAGCTTAAAAAACAATCCTGTTTCAGCAACATTATTTGAGCAAAAAAAGAAAGTTTCAGTACCACTGAGAACATGCCCTGCACATGATTTTAAACACAGCCAGTGGGTAATGAGGAAGCCTGAGGAAAATTCAGCAGTGGTGATTTTCAGAAATTATTTTGGCTGATTGTGAGTCTGACATACTCCTGCATATCCAGGCTGGACTGGAGTTCAAACACCTTCAGCAGCAGAAACACTTTTGCTGGAGCTGTGCACTGAAAGCAAATATAGTCTTAATACTGTCATTTTGAAACCATTAGCAAAATTACTTTGATAGCTTTTTTATTTTAACCTGAAACACTGCAAATAAAACCAATTAAACTAATTACTTACTTAAAGACCAGTGGGGAAGAATGGAAATACATTGACCAATTTAATAGCTTTAAAGATTCCTTGCAACATCCCTCAACTCTTCTCTAAGAATGAAATCGTTGAATGTAGAAAAACTTTTGGTTTCTATACTTCGATATCTGCACACATTTTTCTTCACATTTGTGTTTGAAGCCACAAGTATAGTATGCCCCTGAACTTTTCTTATTGCTTTAGAGTCATGCAAAACTGAGTTGTTTTCCTCCTCTTCTTTTTTAAACCAAATTGTTAGGAGAGGAGTTTTCAGGCTCTCTCAGAGTTAGTGCAGCTCTGCTCCTGTGAATAGTGTTTATCAGTTCACCCACACGTGATTAGGGAGAGCAATGGGTTCAGGAGTACTGCCTGCATTTCTATGTCGTTGCTCCTGAGCTCTCCCTGAATTGCTTCCTGGGGCTGTTGGAGAAAAGTGAGGTGAAATCCTGTTTGTACTCCTGGAGACCACCTCTAAGCAAACCAGCAGCAGCACCCAGCTTATGTCCTGCCTTCTTACATGTTGCTGATCTAGAGCTGTACTTTCTCTATTTTAAGATGTATTTAGTTGTTTCAAGCCACCTTTAATCTTTCTCTTTCTCAGCAGGTTTGAGACAATTTGAGAAAGAACCATAGAAGGACACTAAAGATGCTGGACCAATCAGCTGGGGGGAAAAAGAAAAGGAAAAAGTACTAAATTGTTCTTTTCATATTTATGTTTATTTACTAAAATATCTTTTTGCAATATCCCAGTTATGTATATTAACACTGTATTTAATAATCAGTCTAGATGTTTATCATAATAGTACTGCCTTTGCACAAGAGCCTTTATTCCTAAAGAAACACATGCTGTGAAATATAAACTATCCTACTGATAGTCATAACTATGTATCTTAACAGTGATTTCAACTGGCATAAAAGGTCAACGCAAATGAACGTAAAGTTGCTTAAGAAAAGTGTGTAGTAAACCTATAAAAACAATGGTTACTTTTGTAATACAGAAGTCTCTTTCTGCACTTTAGACTAAGGCATGGAAGAAATATCTTTAGTTGACAACGTAATATTTTCTGTAAGTTGCCCATGACATGAGAAATACTACATCAGTAACGTATTTTAATTTTTTGTTTTGTACTTTTTTTAAGTATCAATTTTTCCATTCCAGTTTAAGTTAATACCTAAATTTGGATGATTATGTTAGCTGACAGTGGTACTGATATTTCTTTTTGTTGTTAGTGACTAGTAATTGAATGCAATTTAGAATATATATACCCATAGCTTTACAAAGTTTAGCCTAAAGGCATTACTAATGGTAGAATGCTTTTAATATGTGCTAGAGTATTATATTTTGCAATAAACATACATAATTAGCCAATATCACAGCTTAAAAAAGTAAAGAAAAAATCACACACTTTTCTACAGTAAAATTTCATAAGTGCCATTAGAGGTATAGTGAGATAAGTATTACAAAATTTTAAATGTCAATTGCCCAGTAATGGGTAATTAAAAAGAAAGTATAGTTTTTAAAAGAGGAAAAAATAAGGGTATAGAGGGTCAAAAATAGGTCACTTGTATAAAATGTAGTAGTTTAATTTATGTAAAACACCATAATTAAAAAGACAAAAAATCTAAACCGAGTTGGAGCTTGTTTCAAATGACTGTATGCTAAATCTTGCCATCCATTGCTGCTGTACACCAAGTCCACTGAAAATTAAGTATACCTGTCCCTTCACAGTGGTTTGTTTTATCTCTCTGTCCTGAATATCTTATTTACGGATGTTTTCATTTGTATATAGTAAACATATGGCTATAGGACGTCAGCTTGGTTTGAATTTACATGCCATACAGTTTAGAATTTACATCCTACAGTGTATGAGTGACATATACTGAGAACTCAAATAGCCCCATGGCACATTGTTAACAGCATTGTTGTGCATTAGAACCCCCAGGATCTCCCTTTTCACCACTTCCATCTCTTACAGCATCTGACTTCTTCCTAAAGAAGTATAATGCTATATTTCAACCCAAAGATGAGCTGTCCTGCTTGGCTGAAATATCTTGTATACATATAGAGATGCATGTATTTATTTGTAGGGGGTGAAACTGCCTGACATTGTGAGTTGTCATGTTTTCTTTGGGGGTTTTGTAAATGCTCCTCTGAGTCTTTCAAATGCATCTGATAGCTGTAATAAATACAATTCATTCAAACAATGTGTTTTGAAACTGCATCCACAATAAATGGAATATTTCCATCAGCAGCTACCTCTTTTTTAATGGGTAGGAATGCACCAGCTGTAACTGGGATAGTCCTTACAGTAAAATAAGGTATTGCAAATAACCCCAAAGGGTTATTCATTCAGAAGACAGACAAGTTACAAATCAGCAGCTTTAACACACATATTCTTAAGGTAGGGGCAAAAATTATCTTAATTGTCATGCCTATCTGTACAGAACAGGAGCTTTACATCATCTGGAAGGCAGTGTGCTCTGCAAAGTATGTTCTCAACCAGCAGCACAGCCATCTACTTTCCTGCTTTGAAATAAGTTTCCTGTGAAAGAGCTATTATGTTTCTTCTGTCTACCTTGGTGAAATGTGCTTCCAGGTGTGGAAGGGACCAAGCCTGGGGAGTTGCAGGCTCTGTCGTCCTCCTATGTCCCTTCATTTTTGCTCTAACGGCAGTACAGCATGTACCTGATCAAACCAGGATACGGTCAATCAAAGGAGGTGCCCTGGCTGCTGCCAGCTCCATGGGAAGGTATTATTTGCTAGATGCAAATCTTGGTCTGAAAAGTACAAAGCCCAACCCTTATTGCCGGGGTTTTTTTGTTTTTGTTTGTTTGTTTGTTTGTTTGTTTTTTTAAAACATGTGTCTAAACAGAGTCTTCAACACTTTTTCTCCCCCTAAACCTTTATTCTAAAACATTAACAAGTTTAGAGTGAACTTCCTGCAAGCCAGGCAGGAGCAGGGAGAGATTTTGGCAACTCAGCCACAGCATGGGCTGACGCGGGAGATCTGCTGGAAGGACACAGTTGTGTGTAGAGGTTTTCCTGTTCAAGGATTTTTGTTCAGTTTTACCTGATTACTTTATCTGCATGGAGAAAGATAACCATCATGATTTAGAGCCATATAAAACCTGACTTTAGAGGAGTTTAAAAGCCTTCCTTTAATTTTTTTTAATTATTTGCTGGATGTAGCGTTCATAGTGACATAGGTCTATCCACCTTAATGTTTTCGCTGAGTCATAGTGATTTCGCTCCCTGAAGTTGGGCAACTCCCTGGAGTACCTTGGCATGCTGTTTCAGGAATCAAAGCACACAGATACAGGTGGTGACTTGCACATAATCTTTTTAGTCATGGTCATGCACTGCTATCACTTGACTGGATGTGTCTGATTTTGAGTTGTCCTTCCTTTAGAGTGACTCTTCTAAAGTAGTGATGCTTTTTCTTGATCAGCCTTTGCCGAAATGCAAAAAACCAAATCACTTGTTTGTCCAGTCCCAGTGCTATTGGGAATGGTTTTGTCCACATAGAATCATAGAACCATTAAGGTTGGAAAAGATCTCCAAGATCATCAAGTTCAGCCTTCAAAGATGAAAGTACTTATTTAGAAAACTCCAACATGAGGCAGCCTTGCTGTAGTGTTCCTTGGGGAAATAACCTATGTTATTTTCCTGAACTAATGCTAAGGAGCCTGTCACAAGCGTCTCTTCCTGCAGAGCAGACAAATGCATATCCACACACAATAAGGGAAGTGCAATAAGGGAAATGTGTTCAGGGTGTGGATTTTGTGTTGTTTCATTTTTGAAGAAAGATGTGGCAAGTCATTTGTGTCAGATAGAAACATGGCACAACATCGCATGTATTGATAGTAACCAATAATGGAGCGACAAATGTGATTCTATGAATTGTAGGAAGGTAAGTATTGCTATTTATATTAAAACTTGTTCGTGTTTCTTTTCCCTGTAAGTCTAAAAGCATGCTGTGCATGTTTTCAGAATATGCAGTGAGTGTAGACTGAGACATAGCACAGAATCACAGAATGGTGAGATTGGAAGGGGCCTCTAGAGGTCATCTTTTCCATGGACCCCGCTCAAGCAGGAGCACTGAGAGCAGGTTGCTCAGAACTGTGTCTGGATGGCTTTTGAATATCTCTAAGGAGGGAGACACCACAACTTCCCTGGGCAAACTGCTAGGTCACCCTCACCGTAAAGAAGCATTTTGTAACAGTCAGAGGGACCTTCCTCTGGTTCAGTATGTTCCCATTGTCTCTCCTCTGGTCACTAGGCACCACTCAAAAAAGCCTGATTCTGTCCTCTGCATCTTCCTTCTGGATACTTACTTTAACAAGATCTCCTTTGAAACTTCTTTTCTCCAGATTAAAGAGCCTCATCTCTCTCAGACTATCCTGATAGAAGAAATGCTCGAGTCCCTGAATGCTCACCTCCATCCGCCCCTGTGCTTTGTCTGAGCCACCTCCTTGCCACGCCCTGGGCAGCCTGGCAGGCCTCCTGGGGTGCCCAGCCCTGTGGCTGTGAGCATAGTAAATGTGGCAATGATGTTTAGAATGTAGCTGGCACTGTGCTGGAGGTGACTGTTTTGCTGGTGGCCTTTTTGTAGGATATTTTTGGGTTTTTTGCTCTTCTCTGCTGTACTCTGACACAGTCTTCAGTGTCTTTCTGAATCGTTGTACAGCCTTTCTCTAAAAACAAAAGTAAACAAACACCAATAACTTACAGCAAGTTCCAGCAAGTCTAACTGAGACAGAACTACTTCCATCAGGTCTTATTTGCACTATGTTCATGGATCCGGAAATGTCAGTAGGAAGGAGTACATCAGCCGTGAGGAAAGTTGTGTATATGAGACAGACATATCTGAAATTATTTGGTTGATTCTTGCCTCCTCGATTGCACTGGACAGTACAAAAATTTATCAAGTAGTGGATTTCCAGTACTTACTGAAATAATTTCCCTGCAGCAGTTGTGTTTGGAGTGGTTGCAGGACACCAATTTTATCAACACCGAAGTGAAACTTTTCACCAAAACTCTTAAGACCAGGGTTGGAAATTTAGTGGACCACAACCACCAGGTCTGCACTGATTCCCAAACCAAGTTGTGTCCTGTTTCTCTAATGGAGTGGTGCATTTGCTCCTCTCTCTTTGGGGCTGCCTGTGATCTTTGGGATTCCTGTTAGGTCCTAAATGACTCTCTTAAAAGTCTACTGGACCCCAGTGGGCTGTGCCACCACCTCCCTCTGAGAGGGATGCCTCTCAGATCTTATAAGCCGTCAAGTCTGCAATTCTTGGAGGACAGTTGCTTAAAGTTGACGATGATGCCTGACTCCTCGAGGGTCAGCCCTTCACCACAGAGAGATGCAAAGGCATCCAGCATGAGTATTTCACTGAACTCAAAGAGAATTTTTAACAGGTACCTTTTTACACGTAGATCCCTGTGTCTGTGTGCATGCATGTGAGTTGATTCAAATACCCTCTCAAGTACAGTATGAATGTTGCTATCTTCAATCTACAATTAGGTCATTGTAGTAATTGTAATAAATCCTGTTGAATCATTTTATAAATATTAAACTAGTCAATGATTAAGTGCTGCTAAGCCCTTTTGCACCATTAGCCTTTGCACCACTGCATTTGCATCCCCCATCTCCATGTAAATCATTCTAAATCAATTCTAATCCAATTCTGCTTTGTATGCTTCATCTGTGTACATATGTGCACATAAGCACATACTTTAACTGTGTTCAGAAGAGCCTTGAGTTAAATCCTGTAAAGGCCTTCTCCAGTTCAGCTGTGAAGTCTGATTCCTGCGTATTCTGTGCTTTTAGGGACCTTCCTCTCTTCATTTCCTCCTTTAAATTTTGGAGCTCTTCCATGGCAGTTCACTTTCAAAAATCGCTGAGACATCATCTTTGATCCAAATCTTTGATAGTTTTGAGTTCCTGAGCTAAGCAATACAAAAGGGATGGTGGGGGCTTGTCATGGAGTATAGTGTAGGGAATTTGTGAACAGTGACGAAATGTACTGATCTGGCAGCAGTCCAGCTCTTTGCACTCCAAAGTGTTGATTTTCAGAAACCTGTCAGCTCAACATCAGGCAGTTATTTCCAAGCATGAAGAAATAGATATATCTGTGTGGCATCCAACAAATTATCTGAGAAGATATTTACATTAAATAACTGGAAATAGTTGATTTTTCAACGGGTTAGATGATGGCTCATTGCTGAAATTGCTGCTGCAAGAAAATTGTCAGTCTTTTATTTAGGTCTTATTAAAATAGATGCACTTGTTTCAAGAAGGAGGCATACACAGAATTACACAGAATTAATACGGTTGGAAAAGACCGTGGAGATCATCAAGTCCAACCTTTACCTAGGTTAACAACCTACCCAACATCAGTCTAACATCTATACCATCTAAACCATTTAAACCATCTAAACCATACCACTAAGTTCATCATCACATTTAGTGTTGGGAGAGAGCAGAAGACTGGCAATTGTAAATATGCTCAAGTGACCCTGCAGCTGTGAATAACTCTCGATAAACCTCTGTGAACAGCAGGTCAATTTAACCTGAAAAGAGCCTGTATGCTTGACAAGTGTACCTGTTCTCTTGCCTCGCACTGCCCAACTCTGTTGCTACAAGTCACCACAAGCTTTGCTGAAGTGACACTTTCCCTTGCTGACGATGGTAAATTTCTTTTGCTCCTGGTTATTGCCTTTATTGAGAGCATGGAAGCATGCTGTGCACAATCAGGTTTTTAGGAAAAACTGTAAAATGCCATTGTTTGTTCCCACCAGCTAGCACCACCTCCTGGCACAATTCACCAATGACAAATCCTGGTGGCTGGCTCAGCAACACTTGATTTTTTGGTATTTCATTATCAAGTGATGACTTTTCAGACAATATAAAATTGTGGTTTGCTTTCCTGCAGCTGACTTTGCATTCTAGCCAGAATTTCTCTTATCAGCATGCAGAATGCCACAAAACAACAGCTTTGTCCTAGAAGTACCTAACTGAAAATACTTTAGAACAATTAATTGTGAGTCTACTTCAGGGTTTACTTTGGTGTTCTTTTCCTTAGGTAAAGCCAGTCTATGTTTGAATATATTATTCTGGCTGTAGGAAAAATCTAATTTTATATTTGAGACTTCCAGTGCAAGACAGTGTGATTTTGGAGGTAGCCCTTATGTTCAGCTGGGTGGATTGTAATGTGTGTTATCACTGCATATGATGTTGCCTTCAACGTTCATCACTAATTACACAGGAGTTCGATTTCTAGCTATTCAGAGGAAGGGCTACATGATGCAATAGGTGCAACTTAGGAACTAAAGAAGAAAGTACAGCACAATCCTGTTTGATGCATAAGCCACAAAGTGCTCTGTAATGTACTGTCCTTGTAGAGGAATTATAGAAATTTATTTCTACCTGTATTAAAATTTTTAAAATCCTAGACTATAGAAAAACTAACAGAAACAATTTAAGCACTACACTGATTAAATTGTTAATAAACTTTATTCATATAATAAAACTTTAAAGGATTAGAGATACACTCTATAAAAATCACAACTATACAGAAAGCAAAATAATTCAATCATTCCATGACTGTGACTCATGAGCCAGTATTACTGACCACACGGGAAATATTAAAAAAAACCAACACATAAGTAACCAGAGTTTTTTTGTTAAACGTATCTTTAATAAAGGAAGACAAAGAAAAAAGGAAATTAAGAAACCTTGCCTTTTTACTAATAATCAAAACCAGATTCCTGCTAACCATTTTTACAAAAAACCCAGCCCTTGTGATGCATAACCGCTTATAATGATTTTCAAATACAGAAGAATTCAAGACCAAGCTAAAGAGTACATCTAATCTGGAAGTTCAATGGGGGTCTCGCAGAAACCACTTGCATTTAATATTCTGCTTTGAATGGGTAGTCCTTGTGGTTGACAGCTCTGAAAAGAGAAAGAACTTGTTACTTATGTACTGCAAAATGTAGCCAGGCAGCATTTCCCTATTGCAGTCTCCCCCTACCCCTGCCAATTTCCAATGTATTCAAGTTTTGCAGCTGTGAATTAAAGTGGACACAGGTTTGTGAGAAAGCACATGTAACACCAATATCCTGAAGGGAATCCTCCAAATGAATCTCCTTCCTGATGTCTGTTCCAGGACAAGCCTCATTACCTGGAGTCCAGGGTTTAAAGTACAAACTCTCCCTGGTTTTAATCACGTATGTTTTCAAGACATGGGCAATAAACATACAAACAGAAATAGGAAACATACTGGAGCACTGGAACTGCCCTCCAGTTCCTGTTAAAGCTGAGAATGACATCCATCTCCTTTTTAGACAGTTCAAAGTCAAACACCTAGCAGGGAAAGAAAGAAAAAAATCCCCTTTTACTTAAGTTCATAAGTAGTTAGCTACTAAGTGTGCATCATGCTTTTATGCCTTGAGGTAGGAACACATTAAGCACAGCTGAGAAATCCTGTTATTTCTCAGCCAAATAACAATTTATCCTTGAAGTAATCAAGGTAGTCCTTCTCCCTCTGAGATGCTGCTTATAGGAATGTCTTACAGTTGTGGGTGGGTTGAATGCCAACACAACCACAGTTTGTGTTGTAATGCACAGATAGAAGACTTAAGGTGCTCAGGATGGATTACTTGAAGTGTCACAAATACTGGAACTAGAGGTACATTTTCTGCTACAGAGGTCTACCAGGTACCAACTTCTAATAGTTGTCTCAAGCTAATCATTCATCTAGGACTTCTTGCTGGTGGTTCCTAGGAGAAACAGCAAATTCCAAAACCTAGCATCATGGATTAAAAATAACACAGAGATATCATTTAAAATTCCAAGTCTTATGAGGAAATGTCCAGATGAACTTCTCTACCAAAAGGAACCACAGCCTCATGGTAAGATATAAACCACAACAGGTGTGGTATTCACAACTTGTTCCTTTACACCCTAAAGGGGGGCTTGCTAAGCATTTCCTGGAGTGCAAGTCCAAAACTGAGATTCCCTTTCCAGGACAGCAGAGCTCAGACAACCCTGGTGTAACTCATTTCTCCCCTGGCAGGAACAAAATGCTTTTCTCCAAAGAAGCGCAGATGGATGGCTAGATAGTGCTTAGATAGTGCTGACCCCAGTCTTCACATCTTTGCACTTCCCCTTCCAAGGCCTCTTAGGTGCTGCTTGGAAACATGAGGGGAGCTATGGGCGTGGGTGCCCATCTGGCACAGAAAAAGGTAGCAGCAGTCCTAATGGGAACTTCACCTTCATGTTTTCCTCAACACGCTGCGGTTTGTCAGATTTGGGAATGACAATGATATCTCTTTGGATAAGAAACCTGATCAGAACCTAGGAAAGAAAGGAGGAGGATGAGAACAGGGAAGAAAGAAATCTATTCAAATGCATTTACATCACTTTTTATTTGTATTTACTGTACACTACTTTTCTCTAAATGCATAAATCAGTATGTTTTTCTACGACCACATTCTCTCTTTGGAAGACTACCAGTTTGCACACAGGAGTTTGATATGCAAGCAAATTTTGTCATATTTGCCAGTCTATTGGCAAACTGTAATTGTTTCTGGCCAATGTTGTTGCTTCAACCTGTTTTTTCCAGGACTTGTTTCAGTTTCATTAAAGGTAGTAATAAGGGGAGAAAAATTATGATGCTTCTGGCTTGCACTACATGGATCCTCAGACCAAACGAGCATAATGATACTGCAGGTTATTTTGGGCTCACAGGTAAGTACCTCATCTAGGTTCAGCTTTTTGAAGTCCATAAAATGAGAAGCATATTTATGGAATTTAAAAGTGTGTGCATCCTACCCCTGCGCCAAAAAGAGAACTGTTCCATACAATCTTTTGTCCTGCTCTGCCTGCCTTGAAATATGATTGCCTTGACTGCTTGTGAACATGTGAGTTTGTTTGAAGTGCATTTTCTGCACACTTTGGGTAAGAACTCATTTGTTGAGTAGCAACTAATAGAGAAAATATTTATTCTTAAATAACCAAGCACCTTGCAATAATTCTTTGTGTACACGAGCAGACAGGGAACCATCAAGTAAGTCTGCAAATTACAAGACAGTTAACTGGAGAAGAGAATAAAAAGTTTAGGAAGATGAACATCCATGGCAAGCATTTACCACTGCTCATCAGTTCACCCCAAAATTCAGTACTCAAGACCTCTTAGAAAATAACTGATATTTTGTATGAACCTGAGGACAATGAAGGGTCAAATGCAGTTCAGCCCCTTTATACTGTATATCTAGACAAGGCAGCATCTGCTGATACTGGCCATTAGCCCGAAATCATCACCTGAGGAGGAGTAGTTTTCCTTGACAACCCCACTTACCTGGGCAGGGCTTTTATGATGTCTAACTGCAATATCTTTAATCTTGGGATCCTCCAGCAGCAGAGGTTCCCCTGGCTTAGCCCTATTAAAAATAGGAATATTGATGGTAGAAAGATAATAGCTTCCCCGCACGCAGCCTTACATCGTGCAACATAATCTGCAACAAAGTAACAGCACTTCTCATTTTACCTGCATTATTTACATCTTTTGCCTCTAAAGTTCAAGCTGCAACTGCACTGTTTAGTGTACAGAAAAGCTGCAATGCTTTCTTACCATGGGCGGTTAGGAGAGCCAAGGGGGCTGAATGCTGTCACAGCAATCCCTTTGGATTTACAGTACTTGACCAACTTTTCCTGGGTTAGGTATGGATGGCATTCAATCTGCAAGCACAGAACCATATTAATTAAAGAGGCAGTCTGCACTGGGCTGCAAACCGTAACATTTGAATTCCTCTTGAGTAACAAAAAATGTCAAGACTTGACTTTCAGCATGATCATTCAATTCTATCTATGAAAAAATTACTATTGTCAGAGCAACATCTAGAGGACTAGCACAGAGAATAGAGATGTCTCATACTGCACATTACAAACAGGTAGTGAAAAAAAAAGAGACGAGCGAAAGTGTTAACTGTGTCAGGAATCTTGGAAATCAGTCTTTCTGCAGTGCTGCAGAGCAGGATTGCATCTTCACAGGGACAACTCAGAATACCTTGTGTTTATTTTCTGTTCAGATCACCCAAACTATCCTTGCCTCAGGTTAGTCTCCCTGACAGCTGAAGAAGCCTAGGGAGATGATCTGACCTAACCTAGGGAAGGCAAGCTTATGTTGCAACCAGCGATTTGGGTAAGATATTCCTTAAGAGAAAAGAACAGGAGCTACACAGGGATGCTGCCCAACTTGCCACAAACCACGGTATGACCACAGGCCTCTGTCTGTGCTGCTTAACACGGCACTGTGCATATATCCAGCCATTTCTAAATGCTATGCCTTCACTGCCAGGCACAGAGACATGAAACACGTACAACAGCTTACTTAGACCTGAGCTAGATTAGGCAACTAATTGTAAAAACATTATGTGGCACAGGCCATGGAGAATCAAACTGGAGGCAAAGTCTGGAGTTCTTTAAACTGGTGAAGTTGGTGCAACTTTTAATGGGGGGAGGGGGGAAGGGTTATCGTAGGTGGGTCCACCCACCTAACTTTATAACCCTCAGTAAAATCTTTCCAAGCCCTATATCCCCCTTGTACTTAGCCTAGCCACTGCATACATGAGACCCACACCCAGCACTGCAGCACTGGATCACAGGATCTAGCAGACATGGGCATTCAGCACCCTCATCCAAGTGCAAAGAAGTCACATGTGGAAGAAAGTCAGAAGGTCCCTATACTGCTGCTGCCTTGTGTTTACATTCATAAGGTATGTGGTGAGAATTTGTTATGTAGTTGTATACTTCAAATCTCCTTTCTATATTGAAGATGAGTGAAAGAGTTTACATTGAATAGTAAGCCAGTCCACTGCATCTCTGTACATTCCCATGCCAGTGCAGAAACTCACAGTGGAGATTTTACTGGTTATCCCAGGGCTGTTAAAAATGGACCTATGGGAGCTTGGGCTGTAACATCCAAGTCCCAGAGATACTTAGGAATGTGAAAGAGAACATGTAGCAGGAAATTGCAAGGTCCTATAAAAGGTAATGGATATTTTCACAGTTTTCCACTGTCTAAAACTAAAGTATTCTCATCTGTTTCATATTTCTGTGATATACATGTTTTGTGTGATATTGCACTCAAATCTCCAAAGCATTATATATATACACAAGTCTACAGAAAATTTTTCTGTTGATTTCCTGTCAACTAAAAACCATCAAGACTGACATTATATCAAAGCCTTGCACATCACAGGTAGCACTAACTTGCAGGATCTTTCAGACAACCAGAGATACACAGTACTCTTTGAGAACTTTCCATGGCACCAAAATTATTTAAAGATCATGACAGGAGCCAGTTTTAGCGTTAGTGTAGCATTAGTATATTTAGGACTACTCTAAATATAAATTTCCTATATATAAAATATGTAATTCATATATATTATATAGATATTTACAGTATTCCTGTAATATATAAATCTATCTATACACACACATACATTCTAAACATATTTAGGAATACTTCTAAGTGGAAGGTTCCCTGTCTATGGCAGGAGGGTTAGAACCACAGGATCTTTAAGGTACCTTCCAATCCTAACCATTTTATGATCCTATACTCCAAGGTTAGCTGACAAATGTAAATAAAAATCTCACCTGGTTCATTACCGGCTTGTATTTCAGTCCTGGCTTGTTCAAGATTCTTTCAATCTGCTCATGGTTAAAGTTGGAGACACCAATGGCTTTTACCAGACCACAATCCACCAGTTCTTCCATAGCCTAATGAGCAAGAACAACCAATGTCTGTGCACGAGGTGGTGGTACTACTGCCAAAATAAATTATTTTATTTTGCTCAAGCTAGCAACAAATGAACAAAAACCCACACTAGATTAAAAAGCAGTATCTCAATAATAAAAAGAGAATTTCCTATCTGTTTAAGCACACAGTAGATTAATAGCCACACCTTGATTAATCTATGAGTTGGTTCTATGTGTGGATTCAAACATTATTTTAGTGACAGCACTTACAGTGCTGATAGCTTCTTCCTCTTCAGCCTTAATAAAGACATCCTTTCTTGCTCCTCAAATCAAGAGATAGCAGCAGCTATCTGGTAGAAATATAATTTTGTGTCACTGTCCTCCATACCCAAACATATCCCAAAATTTCCTTGTGCACACAGATCTCTGCTCCACCTTTAGAGCTTATACCTGCTCTAAAGAGCAAACATTAACTTACCTCCCACGTATCCAGAAAATCTGTATCACTGGGGATACTCATACCCTTGTCATCCAGGGGATGCAGCTCCTCACCAGCCTGTTGTTTGAAAGCAGGTAATACACAGACTTTTTAAGAGCTGAATTTCCTACTGTGAACTAGCACCTGGTAGTGCATCTACAGGCAGCAAGTCAGCAGGTTATTTAAACATATGGCATAACTAAAAATCATGCACATTCATTAGTACTGTCTTATGGATGAGGGACGTATTTTTTCCAAATCAGTTCCTGCATGCAAGGAGTGTGGGGATTAGTAGCAATTATGTAGTTTAAGCAGATCTAGAGAGAAGGGAACAGACACACCACCACCATCTCTATTCTAGTTTATTTATTTCACAGAGATGGAAAGAAAAGAAACACATTCTTTCTGTGCTATGCTTAATATTTAATTATTGGTTGCGCCAGACCAAGCCAACATCTCAAAACCTGAGGCGTTTATGCTGTTCCAAGCCCAGCAGAAGGCCACAGTCCCAAACTGCACCATCCCAGGTACAGTTACAGCTTCCCTGAAGACCCATTGGCTCATCAGCAGTGCTTATACATACGACTATCTTGTTTCAAAAGGCATGAGAAGTCACGTGTTAAAACATGCCACTACTTAGTGATCAAATACTTGTTACTACCAGATTCAGGGCAGAGCCAAATGAACCACAGCATATCCCAGCTGCGTAACAAAGATGGTGACAGAATGCACTATTTTTCTAGGCAGGTAAGGAGAAAAGTGATGTAGAGCAGGACTACCTTGAAACCCATAGGGTAGTGCATCAGGTAGAGGTCCAGGTAGTCCAGCTGCAGTGCAGCAAGGCTCTTCTTGCATCCTATTTTAACCAAGGACTTCTCATGAAAAGTGTTCCACAACTGTAGGAAGAAACCAAGCCAGACTGTGACTTTACAGCTCCCATAGTCCAGACCAGGGGACAGAAGCCTCTCCCTTGATGGTCTGGGAGGACAGCTCCCTTCCCACCTAGTCGCTTCACGCTAAAGATGAGGATGTCAACATTTTACTTTTAAGGTAGGACAAACCACAAAGCTGGCAGTCATGAAGGTGGAGTCAGTATTCCCACTTATGAAAAATGATTCTCAGAAATAAATGTAACACTCTGGCAAGCACATCTGACACAGCAAAGCTGTTGGTGTTAGAATTATCTTTGCAGCATAACTTGCGAGTATTGAGCAGCTTGTAGTTCGTTCTGAGTTAAAAGCTCATCCTTTTAACTGTCCACAGTGAGAACAGTTGTCAATTTTACTTCATTTTTGAAATAAAAATTCATGTTGTTTAAATAAAAGAAATTGAAGGTATTATTAAATTAAACCATGTTCTTTAACAAAAGTAAAGCTTGATATGGAGAAGCTTAGACTTGTCCTGATTTGCTGGTGAAAACCCCAGGTTGTAAGTTTTAGTTGAAGTGTTCTTTTTGGAAAAAATGAATAAGATAAAGGAAAAAAGAAAATACATATAAAATGCTTCAGGCTGAAGTCCCATACTTTGATTTCCATTCCCTTTCAGGCTTATGATTTCTACATGGCACAGTTTTCAGATGTTTGCATAGCACCAATGATTCCAGACAACTGCCTTGTCTTTTTTATCTGATCTTTCTTGGGTGTGCCCAAAGGAACCTTCAGTACAGTCAATGGAAGGAAATTATGAGATCAGTAATAGCTGTGCTATGTTTTCCTAGTTGTCAATGGCTCCTGATAAAGCAGAGTCCGAACTGCAAATAATTATAACACACAACAAGACAACTATGACGTGAATGTCCAAGAAGGGACCTCTGCAAGAAAATTTAATGCCCCAATAATCTTGCATCCTTGTACCTTGGTGACAATGAAGAGGTCTTCTCGTTTCACTACCCCGTCCTTGATCTTCTTCTGGACTGCATTCCCTATTTCATTTTCATTCTGGTAGAAATAGGCACAGTCAAAGTGGCGGTAGCCAGCATCGATAGCAACCTTTACCACCTCTTCCACCTTTCCTGGAGGAGCCTGAAAGCAAACCATAAGCAAGTTTTTCCATGTCCTCCTGCCAGCTCCACAAAGTCCCCCTTTCCAGCTGCTCCTGGATTTTCCTCATCAACCGCATGTGACTGAGTTCCAACTGAGTTTCCTGGCAAAGAGCATTTTTGCAGGGAACAGGTACTGAGCAAAAAGGAATTTGTTTCTGCTAGACGTTTTGGCTCTGCCATTGCTAGCAGCGCAATAACCATCGTCATTTCCCTTCGTTTATTCTCAGTTACACAAGCAGTTTCGCCAATTCACAAGGACCCTCGCCCACAAATAAAAAACATACAATCCTAGCACGACCCCTACTGACCACAGACTGTAAACAGCAGGCATAAATTTGCGCCAAAAACGGGGCGGAGGGAAGGGAAGGATCGGGTCATGAATATGTATGATTTAATCCATGCATATGTACGATTTGTGTAGTGATAAGCCGACAGGATGCCGGGGAGGGCGCGCACGATTTGGGAATTACCCCGTGCGTCTCTGGCCAGAATAAAACATACCTACTTCATAACTATTGAGTTGTGGAGTCTTATTCCGCAGAACATCACCCTCCCCAAATCTTCCCCACGACGGCCGTTCCGTGACCAGGGCCCCCGTCGGATCGTGGCCCCATCCCGGGGCTGCGAACCGCTGCAGCTGATTCTTTTTTGTCGGTTTCTTTTGTTTCTCCCCTTTTTTTGGTGCCTTCTTCTAACTTCCCCAGCGGCCCCTTCCCCCCATCCCTTTCTCCCCCCCTTTTCTAATTTACTTCTTACTCCCCGCCCCACCCCCGCCCCTCCTGGCAGCCCGCCCGGTTACACAAGCGGTCGCGATAGAGCGCTCCAAGCGGGCGGCGAGAGAGGGTGTGGACCCAGTGGGAGCCCCCGTCGCACCGCGGAAACCCTGCTTTTAGTCCCGGTTCTTCCTTTTTATTTATCATCTTTCGCAGCGCTACCGGACACCGCCTTTTATCCAGCCCGCCACGGTACCTGCCAAGTGCCCAGTCCCAGAGCAGGCATCTTCATCTTGTTGCTTAGCTCTACGCAGGGAATCGCCATGGCCACTGTGGGCGTCTCTCAGTCCGCCTGTAGATGCGTGCCCAGAACTCCCCGAGGGCGTTATAAGGAGTGCAGCTTACCCGGCCCCGCCTCGACTCACGCCCTCCGGGGCCGGCCCCCCATCCCCGCCTTCGTCGTATGCGAGCGACAGAAAATGTCCGGCAAGCTGAGATTGTGGCTGGCTATAGAAGTCAAATGCTGATGTATTTGTTTTAAAATGAACAAAGTGCAAATGTCTTAGCGATGGGCTTGGCATGCCACATGTTTTCTGCTTTGCCCAGGGCAGTGGTGGAATCACCAGCCTTTGAATAGGTCAAGAGTTGTGTAGATGTGGCACTTAGGAACATGAGTTGGTAGTCAACATAGTAGTATTGACTACTGATTGGACTCGATTATCTTAGAGTCTTTTCCAACCCTAATCATTCTATGGTTCCACAGCAATGAGAACCTGAGAGGTGGAAGGAGATTTTCTGCT
This sequence comes from Serilophus lunatus, assembly GCA_013399895.1. NCBI lineage: Eukaryota > Metazoa > Chordata > Aves > Passeriformes > Eurylaimidae > Serilophus > Serilophus lunatus. The sequence continues at coordinate 81,742 of VXBA01003563.1, forward strand.
TGAACCAATGGGTGCCCAGGCCACTGGAGGATTTTCTCGTTTTCAGGTGCTGATAAATGGACTGAATGTTTCATATTTTTCCCTAGAAAATATTAGGCTCGTATGGTGTTCACAGAGGAATTCATGACAAGGGAACGTGGTCTTTCTAGCTAAATTCAGTGTTCCCTGTGTTTGAGAAGGGGTGGGCTCCCCACAGGATCGTTGTCTCAGTCTGTGTGAAGGCATCTGTTTCCTGGGCTCAATTAAAACATCAGCCAACATCAATAGCATGTCAGAGGCTGGAAAAGGGATTTGCGTTCAGAGTTTATGTACAGGTAATGCTTTAGTCCAAATAACCCCCCTGCTTTTCGGCATAGGGTGAAAAGGCATTCAGAAGACTGATATTTAAAGGCAGATGGAGGCTTTGGATGAATGCTGTACCACAGAAAATAAGAGCCAGGGGCCTGGAGAGACTGGGCTGCTCAGCTGTCCAGAAAAAAAAAAAAGATGCTTCACATTAGGATGCTGATGTAAATCCAACACCCTTCCTTAAGCATCTCACATGTCACAGAGCCTCAAATTTGTGTTTGATTATCAGAGTAGGGATGTTTTGCTTCTTGAGCCTACCTTTTTGCTTATATTACTCCTTCTTGCTGACTCCTGACTACCAGTTTATGTGCTGTGCAAGTTCTATTGGTGTTGTCTTGTGGCTTGTACTGTGTGAGTGAGAAGTAAATATGTTATGCTTGGACTTACAATGTCTGCCTATCAAAATATAGAGAAAACTGTGAATTACTGAGCCATTAACTGTGATGTTTGATGTGATTTGTTAAAATTTTTGTGCATTCGCATTACTTAAGCTGCTTTTATAGGACATATAGTATTTTCAGTGTGCTGTCAAATTGATGTTCTTGGTTTATATTTAAACAACAATCTCTTCGTGCTCTCCTTGGCCTGGTTTCTAAGCCATTAGCTTAACCAAGCTTTATTGTAATCTTTGTGCTGTGTGTCATCACACGCTGCAGAAAGGAAAAGATACCAAATTGATGTGAAGCAGGGAATCAAATTTTTCAATGTGACGTGACCACTCCAGTATGGTCAAACTACAGCAGCAAGAGGAGGTCTCTTCTATTGAAAACAAATATGAAATAACACATACATCCAACCAACTCCCCCCACAAAGAGAAAAAGACAAAGCTACTGCGAAAGATGTGAGGAATTTGACAGAAAAAGAGAGAAAGATCTATCAAAAAAAAATAGAAATAGTCTGTAGAGATTTTATAAATTCAGTAATGCTATGTTGTTTGTAAAGCCAGAAAGGACCACATGACTCTTCTGAACTGACCTCTTATTAGACTGACAAGATTTTATATCAAGCCCATGTCATATATATATATATATATATTACTGGATTTATTATTAAAGGCGCTTGGCTGCTACAGTAATAGGAGCTGACTAAAATTAGGTAGAGAACAGATTAGAAAATGTTGAGATTGTGCTTATAAATTTACCCTTAATTACATCAAATCTTGGTCTGAAAAGTACAAAGGCCAACTCTTATTGCTGGGGTTTTTAATTTTCTTTTTTTTTTTTTCAAACATGTGTCTAAACAGAGTCTTCAACACTTTTTCTCCCCCTAAACCTTTATTCTAAAACATTAACAAGTTTAGAGTGAACTTCCTGCAAGCCAGGCAGGAGCAGGGAGAGATTTTGGCAACTCAGCCACAGCATGGGCTGACGCGGGAGATCTGCTGGAAGGACACAGTTGTGTGTAGAGGTTTTCCTGTTCAAGGATTTTTGTTCAGTTTTACCTGATTACTTTATCTGCATGGAGAAAGATAACCATCATGATTTAGAGCCATATAAAACCTGACTTTAGAGGAGTTTAAAAGCCTTCCTTTAATTTTTTTTAATTATTTGCTGGATGTAGCGTTCATAGTGACATAGGTCTATCCACCTTAATGTTTTCGCTGAGTCATAGTGATTTCGCTCCCTGAAGTTGGGCAACTCCCTGGAGTACCTTGGCATGCTGTTTCAGGAATCAAAGCACACAGATACAGGTGGTGACTTGCACATAATCTTTTTAGTCATGGTCATGCACTGCTATCACTTGACTGGATGTGTCTGATTTTGAGTTGTCCTTCCTTTAGAGTGACTCTTCTAAAGTAGTGATGCTTTTTCTTGATCAGCCTTTGCCGAAATGCAAAAAACCAAATCACTTGTTTGTCCAGTCCCAGTGCTATTGGGAATGGTTTTGTCCACATAGAATCATAGAACCATTAAGGTTGGAAAAGATCTCCAAGATCATCAAGTTCAGCCTTCAAAGATGAAAGTACTTATTTAGAAAACTCCAACATGAGGCAGCCTTGCTGTAGTGTTCCTTGGGGAAATAACCTATGTTATTTTCCTGAACTAATGCTAAGGAGCCTGTCACAAGCGTCTCTTCCTGCAGAGCAGACAAATGCATATCCACACACAATAAGGGAAGTGCAATAAGGGAAATGTGTTCAGGGTGTGGATTTTGTGTTGTTTCATTTTTGAAGAAAGATGTGGCAAGTCATTTGTGTCAGATAGAAACATGGCACAACATCGCATGTATTGATAGTAACCAATAATGGAGCGACAAATGTGATTCTATGAATTGTAGGAAGGTAAGTATTGCTATTTATATTAAAACTTGTTCGTGTTTCTTTTCCCTGTAAGTCTAAAAGCATGCTGTGCATGTTTTCAGAATATGCAGTGAGTGTAGACTGAGACATAGCACAGAATCACAGAATGGTGAGATTGGAAGGGGCTTCTAGAAATCATCTTATTCAGCGTGTGGATTTTGTGTTGTTTCTTTTTTTGAAGAAATATGTGGCAAGTCATTTGTGTCAGAGAGACACATGGCACAACATTGCATGGAAGGAGGTGTACTTTGTGTTGGGAGGGTGCAGAAGAATGGCAGTTGTAAATATGCTCAAGTGACCCTGCAGCTGTGAATAACTCTCAATAAACTTCTGTGAATAGCAGGCCAGTGATCCTCCAGCATGACTCAAATTTAGCCATGCCATTGTCTCCTCTTGTGCAACCCTGTCCAAGTGTTGCTTTGGCAATCCTCTGGTTAGTGAAGGTACAGGAAATAAATTTATTCTTTATGTTTTAGATCTGAGCTTGTGGTTGTTCCAGCTGCATGTCTGTGCTGACTCATACACTTAAAAATGACGAGCAACCACATTTATGTAAAGAGTTGTTTGCTTTTATTAAACTGTTATACTCTTATTTTAGATTTTTGTTTTCTTGTTCATCTATAGACTTTTTCTTAGCAGAATCTTCAGCAAGGTTGGTGTACATGTGTAAAAAGAAAGCGTTCTGTGACTCTGCAGATCAGTTTCTGAATGAAATTTTACAATCTTGTTTATCAAGAGAAGACAACCATGTGCTGAAATCAATTCAGGACAGGTACAATGGCAATTGTATTTTCTTTTTTTCAAAAAATCAAATTACTAACAAAGCTGGGCTGTACTAACAATCCCATTACATGGAATCCACCCTTTTTAGAAAAAAACAGACATCCTAATGATGTTTTAAGTGAAGAGAGAAAAAATAGGACTTTTTTCCCTATGGAAATTATTTTACTTGGTCATTTTAAGTGGCTTTATGCTTCTTTTCTATGTTAGAAGTATAAGAAAGCTTGAAAAAGTCTCTGCTGATACAAAGAAATGAAGATCATAGGCCCTATCTTTCCCTAGATTGAGGGCAGAAGATGCTGCCATTCTTCCATAAAATTTGACAAAATTTATTCTTGATCATAAAGCTATTTCTGTAGCTGAAGATATGTTCAAACCTTCCTAATTTATTTGTGTGGCCCCTATAGTATATTAGCGTTACCTGGATGTCAAGTGTGAGCTTTTAATAAGAAGCTATTATACTTTTAGGTTTTTTGTTGCGAAGAGTTATTTGCAATATTTGCATCTAGTCCATATTATCGTCCAAATTCTGAATTCTATCTTAGCCTCAAAACAGTGACTTATGAGAGTTTTATTGCTGATGTTTAATAAATTGGGAGGAAAGTAGAATTGTATCTGGTGGGGAAACCAGAGGAAAACTTAGGAATTACTTCTGTGTATGAGGTGCAGAGTACGAGGTTAGACATGTGAAATGAGAGATGCAGAGAGAAAGGAGACGGGCAGGGGAAGTAGGGAAATCATACTCTTAAATGTGAATGTGTTTTTCATCTGAGTTCCATTGAAAGCAACGAAGTACTTTAAAAATAAATAACCATATACCTAGTTGGTGCTGAAGTTCATCTTATTTCATTGTAGATCTTTTACTAACATTGTTTTCTTATTGACTTCAATGGAGGTTTCAGCATCAATTGGAAGCAGCTGTCTGTTTTAGATACATATTGAAGTCATCAGGAAAAGTAGTATGCGGTCTTTCCCTGCAATACACTTGGTACTAGTCCAATATGTCTTTTCATCACAAATTTTAATCATCAGTAGCTGGCTTCGTTTATTTTTGCTGCAGTTTAACATAGTAGAGTGGCTGTATCACATAAGGGTGCACAGTAATATGTAACTGGTTTTACCAAATCCATCAAACTCACTTTCATCTTAGATACAATTTTTTCTTCTTTTTCTTCAGCCACTTTTGAGATTTTTCTCTTTTAATATTTTAGAGGATTAGTTTCCTTTAAGGGAGTAAAGTTCAAAGTCCATTGATTTAATTTCTTATATCTATTTATACTGGGTTTTGTGATAGTGTATTAGTTTAAATGATTTTTATGCAGTGAACTTTCATTGCATGATTAAATTGATACATATTAGCATTAAGGATTAACTGCTCCTCTGTTTTGTTTTGGGTTTTTTGGGTGGGGAGGAGTTGTTTTTTTAATACAGAATATCATTTTATTGAGTGACACTGTCTAAGTGACACTGGGGAAAGATGTCCTTTACCTGAAATCATCTTATCTATACAAGAAATCATATGATTGCTGTTTTTTCAGTCTTACTGTGTGTGGTCAAAAGTGTCTCATGCAGAGAAGTACAAAGAATATGAACTACTATATGAAGAAGAAAGACTGTCTAATTTAACATATAGTGGAATACAAGGGGATCATGTTCAGGTCAGGCTATATGTCTTGTATACTTTGGTCATTTAAAACCCCTTTCTTCTAATATTTGTAAGTAGTGAAGAAAAAAACTTTGTCTAAAGAATACTTGTGGTCACTACGAGTGTCCTGAACCCAGCTAGCATACCCTGTTAGTCCTTTGTACTAAGTCAAAACTTAAACAGAAAAATAAATATCATATATGGCTTGGTTCATGAAGGAAAGGACTCAGAAACATCTGAAAGGGGGAAAACAGCCACATAAAGGCTGCACCTATAAATAAGCTATAAAATGTATTTTATTACAATGGTATGTTTGTAGTTTCTTTTTATCTTCTTGAACCTGCAGAGGGTGCAAAATCTCCATATACTTAGAAGAATCTGAATTATTTCATTTTCCTTGTGTATTTTCCTTCCCTGATAACTGGTAGAAATACTTCGCTAGCAGCAAGATCCTCTCTGGAAACTTAATGGTAACAAAAAAGGAGATAAAAGCATTTGTTGTTTCAAGTAGGGCTGTTGCAATTTAATTTGCTGAAGTGTTTTATTCTTTGATGCCTAAGCCTAGTGCCTCAAACATTCTCTCTAGCCTAATGCTGTTTGGTCCCTTGTCATCTTACCACTTTCCCTGATAATATGAATTCCTCTTTATCATCTCTATTTTAATTCTTTCTCTTCAGCTTTTGATTGTAATCTCTGTATTGCTTCTGCCAAATTATTTCTGTTGGAATTCTTGCTTCCAGCTCTAAGCAATTTAATTCCCATCATGAACACAGTGGAAGTGAATGACAAACTTTTTGTGTGGTTACACATTTTTATTTTCACTTGATTTCAACAGTATATAGAATAGCAGACTAAAGTATCTGAGACATTATTATCATTTCACTTCACACTGATTTAGCAGAGGTATTCAATGCAAGAAAGTGAAGCCAATGATTAGGGGAAAGATTGTTTTTAAAGTGTAGATGCTTCTGGGATAAATCTTTTCTGCTTTTGGAAACAGCCATTCTGATTTGCAAAGCAAAACATGTGCTTAACTGCCACTCAGAGAAGTATTATTAGGAAAGAAATCCCTTAAACTTAAAATGCCTGGCAAGGGAGGGGCAGGAAATTTTTTAGATCATGGTTGTAAAACTTGTCTAACTTGTCTAACTTTCCATGTTTCATAACATGGACTTTTTTTTCCCCGTTTGTTTTTATTGGCTTGTTTTCAATTTTTTTTTTTCCTTTACAGTTGGTTCCATTCTGTCTGTGAAAGGACTGGATTACAATACTGTTGGATGTACAGCAGCCTTTCAGATTGGGAGGATGTGTTGATCCTTTGTGTAGGAATGAGTGAGCACTTAAACTGGGGTCTTTGTATTTGGTCAAGGATAGACTTCTGTGGGGTTCTTTTTAAGCAAGTCATGCTATTTTTCTGGCTGTAACAAAGATTTCTTTTCAGATGACCTGCTTATATATCATCTTTGTGTCAATGGAAAAAATCAACCTGGACGACGTCAAGAGGCAAAGTGGTTCTTATGCTAAGATCCAGCACAAATTCTCATGTTCAGTGTGTGTGTATGCTGGTGATATTGGAGAGAATAGGAAGAGCTCCTTGAGGCTAGTCCTGATCCCACTGAAATACAGTAGAAGCCATTGCACTTCAGGGATAGATCTTCATGAACTTATTTTAGGAGCAAAAAGTTGGGAGTGTGCATTAGACTTTCGTGAGTCATTTATAAAATATATTCAGTTGACAGTTGTTTGATGTCTCTACCTTGTGTCTTCTGGAGTGCAGCTAAGAGGTGTCTTAGAGCTTTACTGAATAGGGGTGAATGTGTGCTTGATGGTGTGTTTCAGCTCCTGTTTTAAGGTCTGAAGAATAATTTGCTACACACAAATGATTATTTACCCATTTGAGACCTAACAAAATTGTTATTTATGAAATCATGAGTTGAGGTAAGAATAGCAAACTAGCAGGAAAATTTCCTTTTACCTCTGATACTTACTCAGTGCAAGTCTTTTTGTGAGAAGTTTCAAAAGCAGTCACTTATCTGAAAATTTTTAATAACTAAATGTGAACATGCAGTTTTCCAAGATGAAAATGACTAATTGTAAATAAGCTGCTTGATTGGAAGATATTATTAGAATAACATTGTAATAGGTGTATTAACATCATAATGATAATCTTGCGTTCTTTGATTTCAGGAACTGTGAGATTCAGATACGCTAGGAAGAACACAACTTCATGATATAATTTGAAAGATTAAGGGCTTGGAGCCTATTATCTACCCTTCTGCAGCTTTCTTATAAACCAGTGATATCTATATTTTAATAATTTAGAGAGAGATTTGTGAGTAGCTGCCTAATCTTTGTGCATCATTGTAGCCTCCTGCTGATATCAGAAAGCTGCAGACTTCCAGTTGTAATAACGAGTGTCCTGGTTTGGACACTAGGGGGTGCTACCAATGATGAGAGACTTAATAGAAAAGACAACAACCAAAACCAATTTATTAACTAGGGGCTATATGAGCTGTGTAGCCCCCCTAAAAGCATAAACCAATTACACAAAAGACAACTTGACAATAATATGCAAAAAAAGAAGAAAAACACTCTGCTGCCCCAGACCAACGGCTAGGCTGTGGAGGGAGAGGAAGGAAGGAAGGCTGGCCCATGGATGGCAGTGGTCCCACTCTGGAGCTGCTGGAAAAGAACAATAGTGAAAAGGAGCTCCAAGGGGAACCCAAGGGGAGAGATACCACACTCGTGTTGCCACTGAGTAGTTTCCTGCTGTCACTGCCCAAGCTCTGGTGCCGCCGCGCTGCTGCCCATCCCGAGGGAGACGAGGGAGAGTGAGCCACAATGATGCCACGTTTCAAGGGAGCTAAAAGGGGAGCCGTGCCTCTCTCCAGTGCTGAAGGAAGCAGAAAGAGGCAGAACTTCCATTTCTTCGGCTTTTATGGGGTGCTCGTTCTCAAGTTTTCCCAGGGCACTCTTCCTTGGCATGGTGCTTTCCCATTGGATGGCAGCACTGGGTGCCGACTACTCTCCGAGGTTTCACCACGAGGCAATATGGCATTCCCACCAAAAAGCCTCATGGCAGCACTCACTGACCATGTCAGGAGGGGTCACCACCACCATGCACCCACCGCCAGTGTCGCAAGGGACACCAGGAGGGGCCCAGAGGGCCAACGGTGTGACTCACGGGGGCAGCTAAAGCAGCTGCCGTGCCTGCTACCTTGCTCACAGAGGCACTGCCCACCCCCGCGTGCTGTGGCAGTTGGAGGTTCCATGCACACTCAGCGGGGGGCCACTCTGCAACCAGCAGGGCCATGCTGTCCCGCTGCCACTCTCGGCCCCACTCTGCCCCCACCGTCAGCACCCCAAAATGCTTATCTAGCCTGTAACAATGGGCAGTTCCTCACAGGGGCATGCAATGAAAGGTGATGTCACAGAGGACACACTAATGATAAATCTTATGGCAATTCATGGCACATTAGGTAGTAGAGGCCCTAGAATCAAGAAACTAATTTGCAGGCTTCCTTGTTCATCAATCATAAATATAGGGAAGTGCATGAGTGAGCCAATATACAGTTTACAACACAGCTACACATGACAAAAAATGAAATAGTGCCTTTAGATTTATTTATATGCTAGGATGATGTTTTGGGAGAATCACCTCCCTAAGCAGCAAAGTGTTTATTGTGGTTTATATCCCAAATGTAGGTGGGAGGGATGGCTGGTGGGAAATGGGTGGTGCCATGCAGAAGCCTGGCTTGGACCCCTTAACTGGGGTGCCTGAGGTGATGGGATCCTGATACCTGAGTTGGATACAATCTCAGGGTATTATCTTAAGGACAGCCTGGTCTGAGTAGAGAAGTTTAGTGTGCCATTCTTTTAACAGTATACTAACTAATACTTTATTAAGCTCAGAATGGAAAGACAACAGGGATTATCTTCACCCTTGGGTAACTTTTCTCTGTATGTGGGACAATTTATTGTTCCCAAATATTTTCATAATCTCCTTTATCATCAGCTGACATTTTCAGAAATCTGGCTGCAATGTTAATTTTATTTTCCATGTATCCTAGGTGTGGTGCCTTGATCCACCTTTTAGCATTCAGGGGGCAGGTTCAATAAAAGTGACGGAAAACTGAATAGAGTTGTTCAGCAGGAGAACAATTTATTCCAGGGGAATGAAATTAGAGAGGTGGGGGTAACCACCAGGAGACCCCAGAATTACATTGAGGGACCCCCAACACACAAGGGAAAAAAAAACACACAAAAAGGGAAGAAAATAAAAACAAAACAGGAAGGGAACTGCTCCTTTCGGCCAGATGACTACTTGAAAGGAACAGGGAGGAAGGGGAAGGAAGGGTGTCTCCTTCTTTTCCCTCTCTCCAAACGACTTCGGGCCCTCCAAACTCTCTGAAAAACACAAACACAGGTGAAAGCCAGCTCCCTCCCTCCCCTTTTCCGAAGGATACTTGCTAGCAAGCTGGAAATGGCTCCTGAGTTGAGAGAAAAGGGTGGAATCTCGCCGGGAGGCCTGCGGGCGCTGGACACCGGGGCTGTGATCCTTCTCCTCACAGCGGCAGCCGAAAAAGAGACCGGAGTGGGGCTGTGCCTCGACTTTTAAGCCTTCTCTGTCTCGCGTGAATATCGTCACCTTCTTCCTGGTCCAGCTGGCTTCCCATTTGTCCAGCCAGTCGGGCCCCACCTCAGTTTCCAGTGTTTTCTCAATGAAGGGGTCACGAGTTTTCAGTCCCGCCTGCCATCTTTGTTCTCATGGCTGCAGCACCTCAGAGATGCCACAGC
>VXBA01003564.1:0-65196 GCA_013399895.1 Serilophus lunatus
CTTTTCAACCCACTACAGAAGGGTACCAAATTTGGCTGTGTAGAATTAAGTAAAATGATAACAGTTTCAGATTCTTTTATCATGGGTTTAGCTGCTGTCCTGTGTGTTTTGTGTTGTGGGGGTTTTTCAGTAGTTTGCATAGGTATTTTGTGCTGTTGTTGGTACAGAGCAGATCTTTCATAGTGAAATGTCCAGAGGGATTCTTTATGTACAAAAAGAACTGGTAATGAAGCAGACATGGATTTTTAGGTGGTTTGAGTTAGGTGACTTTGTTGATGAAGCATCTTGCTACCTAGTGTTTTATAAATAGTGCAGTTCTTTAGTCATCCAAAACATGCTGGCTTTCAGGTGTCTCTTGTGAATGTTGCCATAACCTATGTCAATAAAAAGGAGGGATGTTTAATGCTAGAAGGACATTGTTGTTAAGCATAAACATTTCAGAGCAAGGACTGTGAAACGTGGTCTTGTGAAGAGATAACCAACTGATGGAAGGAGATAAAGTATGTCCAGCTGTGAGAACAAGGAGTTCTGTTTCTATTTAGCAGTATTAAGTAGAGCACTGGGGATTTTGTTTACTCTTTAGTAATGATAATACTATATTCTTTCTAAGGTTGTATTTCCTATTTTTCTTTTCACCGTTTTTGTTATCCTGCGAGAGCATTGTGTCCACTGCCACAGTTCTGTTCGTGAGTGAGTGGCAGCTTTTGTTTTGCCTGACCTTACATTCATCCTGACAAAAGATATAGACAAAAAGTACTGTATCAAAATGCTAGGTTTTCTCTGCAGCAGATTGTAAAATGCCAGATCTGGATATGCTGCTTATCTATTTTGGGAAGCTCTTGCCAGTGTTAAATTGTGATTTGAATTAAGACGTGCTTACTCAGATCTTTCTTCCTTAATTTTCTGTTCTTGATTCCTTAACAACTGAAGGTGTTTACTTCTTCCTGCAGACAAATTATTTACTTATTTTTAAACAACTTTTTATTTGCTAGGTCATTTGCTATGTTTCTGGAGTCCAGTTTCTCCCAAAGCTATGGCTCTACCATTAATATTTCAGCAAGTGGATTTTAAGCATTTTAAGGGAGGAAAATTAGTGTATTGGCTTATTTGAGACAGTGGGGCTTAACCAGACTTTTAGATTTCTTTATTCTTTTAATAGCTTCATGCAGAAGTGTAAAGAGGGAAAACCATAGAGTTTTCATGAAGCTAATATGGAGACTTGTTTTTTCTAAGAGAATGAAATGTAAAGATTTAGGAGAAATTCTCCATAATAGAATCTACTTAATAGAATCTCTCTGTTTCTATACAGACTGTGAATTAAATACATGAAACTAACTAGAGGAAAGTGTTGTACTAACTGAGCCACTCACCACGGTTTTTTTTCCCTTTGTTAAAATGTGTGTTTTACCCAAGCTCAGCAAGCCATTAAATAATGAGGCTGATATGCTTCTGTTTACAGAATGCCTTTTCCATGCCTTTATACATCTTCAGTCATTCTAAATACAATAAATTACTTCAGATGTAAAATTACCATTTCTCCTTCTGTTGTGTGAGCAGAGCAGGATTTTGAGGCATCCTTCTGTCTTTGTTGATCCAAAAAGTTCCCAGGCATCCTGTGGGAAGCTTTTAAACAGGACGATGAAGTTTATATGATAGAGTTTCCCTCACATACAAATGAATGAATGTGTTTGAGCTGTGGAGAATGGGGCAATAAATTGTATCAGTGAAATAATTTATAGTTTAACCTTTAGCTGCGTAGCCTTTCTGACCTATTGAATTAGAAGTGGATCTGCTTTCTAATGAGAAAAGAAGCTACTTCAACAAATTAAAAATGATTGCGTGCACTCCTGATGTTAACCCCTTCAGTCCTCATCTGTAAGGCACAAAGCCTGCTTAATTTAACTTCTGCCTCCCAGTGGTGGAGAGTAATACCTATCTAAGCTGAAAACTGATTCAAGAGCAAGAAATTAAATATAAATAAGGAGGAAGGAGGTTTCTAAGTGCTAGAGCAGGGAAGGGATAACTTAGCATTAGGTTTTTTTGTCACAGCTTTCTTCTGCCTTTCTGAAAGGGAATGAAGGTTTAGTGTCTATGGTAGCTTTGTCAGGGCTTACCCCAAAACTTATCTCATTTCCTGGGAGGAAAAGTGCTATTGGTTGCATCTTACCCGATGAATAATCCTTCCAGCAAACTGTAGAGGTGGATTTTCTGCAGTTTCCAACAAACCGTTCTTGAAGGGATAAGAAAAGGATTTCCTGATTGTCATTCTCTTTAATAGTGTCCCACTCATTTTGTAGAAAATAAGCAAGTGTATTGTACCAAGTATTCTATAGAATATTTTATCCTAATTAATTTGACAGTGTTTATCATTATAGGATCCTATTTGAGATGCTTTTGTTCACCTTAAGCAACATTCAGTCATCATTGTCTAACTTCAAACTGCTTCTGTATTCTGTAAGGACTCCTTACTGTGCAGTGAAGTATTTTATCTAAATGTGAAAAAATGAAATTAGGAATGACAGTGTTCTACATGAATTCCCTTTAAAAAGCCCATTGTGTAATGCATTGTCAAATATGCGCTCATTTTTTAACCACCTTCTTCAAGGGAAAAATGCTGTTCTTAACAGTTACAAATGCAATGTAAGAAACGTTCCATTCCTTCTAGATATGGGATGTAATTATTTGTATTTTCTTCCTCCAGCCTAGTGTATTAATCGTAAGCTACAAGGAACTTTCGAAAGCAGCTTCTCAGTTTGGACCTTATAAACAAGCAGAATGGCGTCCTGACAGCACAATGATAGCTGTTTCAGTAAGTAGAGTGTTTAATTCTTCATGTGGTTAAACTATTGCAAAGACAGTTTTGCATTATCAGTCTCTGTGTTTATACAAACTTGTAGGTCATATGTACATTTAATTGATATTTGTCTTGTGAAAATATTTAATGTTACAATAATTTTTTTCATGATAGAAGCTTTCTCCTGTAGGTTTTGTTTTTTTCACCCTGAGAATGAACTGCAGTTCTTTGTTTTGGAGTAATGTTTAGATGTATTGGCGAGAGGTGATACAGCGTCTCATTACTTTGACAGTCTGGTCACAAATAAGAAAGGGATGTAAAGATTCGTGGATAAAAGAAGTAGTTGTGGACTTAGGTGACATAAGCATATTTAGCTTGATATATATGATAATATATCATATATATTTTATCATATATGGTGGTTTTAAGAGATTAAACTGTGATGTTATTACCTTGTCTTTTGATGATTAAAAAAACATGCAAGGCACTGTGATAACAGAAACAAGGACTGTAATGAGTGATACATGAACTCCTTTGTGAAGAATCTTAATGATAAAGATGAGATCTTGTTTCATGTGGAAATAAAGTCTTGTTTCATAGTTGATGCTGTCCTCACAGCAGTAAATTGGAAGTATTTCAGTGCTGGTATTTAAAAATTTGAGGTGCAAGGTAGACAAAACAAAGATGGAGTAGAGTTTATAGAAATTGCAATATGGGGTTATCCTCTTGGTGACTTTTATGTTTAGGACCAGGTGTTAAATTGGTGAGGTTCCTTTTATAACTTTTAAAATCAAGGCCCTTGTGCATAAATTTGTTCGGTTCATTTGTTTGGGTTTTTGTAAGAAGGTACAGAGGAAAAGAACAAAATCATCTAACTTCCCCATCAGAAGTTGATTATGTGGAATTACGAAATGGGTAATGATTACTGTATTTGTCGGTACAGTGATTTCATCTCCTAATTAATATAAAACACCTTGCCTGTAATTTAAACCAATCAGATATTGCTATCTTGATGGAAAATACCAGGTGGTTTATGGAATAGTTCATGTCTCTAGCAATATCATCATAACTAAATCAACTAAATTTCCTGTGTTTCCACTTTTCTGTGTGTAATTTGGTCTAGAATGTTTAAAATGCCAAAGAGTACCTCAGGGAGTCAATGCTCTGAAGTATTTCTGTTGGTGCCAGATTATATTCTCAGTTACTGCTAATCATTGTCAGTAAGGGCAGAAAGGAGTTCTACAAAACTTCTACAAAATAATAAAAAACTCCCAATTTTATATCACAGCATATAACAAGTGAACTATTGAAACACATGTTAATTAAACCTTAATACAGTAGTTCAGAAGAAATTAAAATTTATGTATTGAATTACTTGGCATATGGTTTAGTTTTCATTTTTTTTCTGAGATGTTGGGATCCATTTGCTCAAGAGACCTTGAAGTTCAGCTGACAGATAAGGTTTAGTTTCTGCCACTTCAGTCATTGTACTTTCAATTTTTTCTGCAACTAAATATATAGTGCTCTTTTTGACAGATAATGCCAGAATCTAAATGCCCATAAACTCTCAGTTTGTAAACTAAAGCTCTACAAATTAAAATCTAAAATGGTCAGAGCTTATAGTAAGTGTCACAAGGTTTCTAATATTCTTCATGTTCCTTAGGCTTACGTTATAGTAGATTTTGTGGAATAAAACTGTTTTGAGAAGGTGAGCAAGAGGTTTAGTGTGTGCTGATTAGCCAAGTGGCACATTCATTTTTTTATCATTCTTTTTGTTAAAGAAATAATGATGGAGAGTGCAGTCTGGATTTTGTATCCACTAGAGCAGTGATGTACTGTGGTTTTTGTAATGTTCAGAGCGTCTTTGTGGAAACAAATCATTTTGCAGCATATGCTTTAAGGTAATTATTGTTTGTACTAAAGGCAGACTTTGTGTCAGCATGTAAGTCTTTATGAAATACCTCAAGTAGCTTTAATGGTATGCAGTTAAACAAGCTCAAGCAGCTTTCACAATGTCATCACTCCCTAGCAACTCTAACTTCTTGGACTACAGGTATCTTCTATTACTAAACTGTTGTCACATTTTCTGGGCTGATCATCTTTTATCCCCTTGTGTTTTGTAGTTTATTCTCTTCTATTGCTTCATTTGTAGATTTTCCTGTGTTATTGGGAAACACCCTGTTTCTTGTCTAGATTTGTACCTACATCCAGGGCAGCTAATTCCTGTCAAAGGAATGGGTCAAGATGCTTTGATACAGAAAAGCGTATGAGGCGTTTTAGTCCTTCCCCTGTTACAGGCAGTCCTCGGGCAGTGTGCATTCCCATGGCTAAGCCAAAACCATGTTGTGAAATCCCTGGAAAGAGACTGTGTGTTTGTACTTTTGACTGTCAGAGATGGGGAATGGATGACAGTGATGTAACTTTGATAAGTTTCATTGCAACACAGACATTTCTAAAGCAAAGAAGAAACCTCTGTGAATACATATGATCAGTTTGCCAGAAGTGTGATCCTGCATTTCATCGGTGATTCTTCTGCATTTTGTTCAGCTGATCATGGAATTTGAGGTTCTATTTAGAAGTGAACCTGTAACAGTAGTAACTCTGTGGTTTGGATAGCATTCAGTAAGGCCCTTTGTACCTTAATATCAGTATAAAGGTACTTCACAGTATTGTTTTACTTTTCTTTCCAGGATAAGATAACTTACAGGTTAAATATTTAATGATGCAATGGAAAGAACCTGTAAAGATGTTAGAAATGAACACGTTTCTTTACCACATAATACCTGAACATGATATTACAGCACACAAAAGAGCTTCCATTTATTTTCAGCCTGTCTCAAGCTCACCATTATGGTTCAGATTTTATTCTTACCTGAGAAAGATACTTGCTTTAAATGAGAATAATAGTGTTTCTTGGACATCAAAGCCAAAACACAAATTACTTTTATGATAAAATATTTGACTGTGGAAAACTATGACATCTATGAAATGATAACCTAAGCTAACAAGAGTGTTACTTAATTCAAAGAAAAGGAAACCAACCTTGAAAAGCAACATGAAACCATTCATTTCAGTTCTTTTTGTCTCCAGTGCTGTGGATACATGCCCAGCAAATATTAAAATAATTGATAGAAACACTGTTTAACCGAAATGCATTTACTGATTTGCCTTAAAAATAAATTTATGCTGTAAACAATAGCACTTCTTTGAGCAGCTGACATTACTGGTCACGTTCTTCTCCCGTTCTTATGGAAACACTGAATTAGCTTCTACGTGTGACTGAAGCATCTGGAAACTAAATGATTTCTGTTTGTTCTCTGAATTGTGTTACAGTTTGAAGTCAGTCTTCCATAATGACGGAATATGACTTGGGATTGAATTATAGTATAGTCTTTTTCAGACACCGGAAGACGTTGTTAAAGCTGTTGTGATAGCTAAAGATACTGAGTGGCATGAGGATTTTTGAAAACTACCTGGATGACTAGCCCTGAGAAGCAGTGCCTAACTTCTCTGCACTCTATGGCATACAGATGTGTTCACCTGGAGGCTTTGTTCTGGAGGCTTGCTATCTTCTGCTACTTTTTCTGCATTAATCCACATAGTTGGTGCAAATTAGGTGCCCAAGTTCTAAATATCTGGTGTAGTCAAACACACTTAAGCAGTGTTGGTTTTCCATTTTTCTATCTACTGCATGATCTGTTCACTTGAATTTAAGGATGGATTTTAGCTGGAATTAATTTCAATGCACAGTTTTTTAATGTCTGAAACTTGAGATGACTTTGTATTCATGTTCAATATATGGGACTGTAGTAGAAATCCTGTGAGACTATCCATCTTAACTCGTGCTGAGAGTAGAGATGTATCTTACCAGTGTTTCTCTTTCAGACTGCAAATGGATACATCTTATTTTTCGAAATCCCGTCAGAGAGAGACAAGTACCTTTATGAGCCAATGTATCCCAAGTAAGTATTTCAGATTCTGTGTCCTCACAGTGTGAACAAATAGGCCTAGACAAGTCCTAAGCAGGCTTTTTGTTAAACCATATTTCTTTACAAAGTATGTTTTAAAAGTTGATGTGTATACAAACCATCATTCCTGTGAGTCAGTGTAGAGGTGTGTCTAGTTGGATTGCTGTCTGCTGGTAAGATTCCTTAGGTCCATTTTACAAGCTCTCAAAATCGTAAACAGTAGGGTTAAAATTATCTAATTTTGTAATTTGAGGTAGTCTGTTGTATTCATGATGTGTGACAAGCTTCAGAAATTCTTTTCCAGTAACTCCGTTGAACTACAAAGATGCAATTTTAAAATAAATTCCTCTCAGGCCCCCAGCTTTTAGAAACTTTCAAATATTTTGAAACAATTGGGTAATAAAATCTCAATATTTTTTAAATAATATGAATACTTTTTAGTAAGAATATACACAAGTATTTTGAGTGCAGTGTGTTACCTTTTCAGTTTTACCTTATTTTCTTTATAGTGAAGGACAATATATTTTATGTGTTTAATTCGTGGGCGTGTTTTGGGTGTATTTGTGGTTGACTTAGTTGATTTTGGATTTGACAGAATTGGAATATATTTGGGACAAATTAAAATCTCAAGGAATATATGTGCGTGTATGTGTTTAGATGGGCAGAATCCAAAATCATTAATTGAATTGAATTTGTCCATGGAAATAAAAACACTCTCAATTTCTTATTGGCTAGAAAACTTTTTTTTCTATATCCCTCTATATACATTCATCACTATGGTCATACTAGTCAATTAATTTTTTTTCATATTAATAAAGTGAGTTAAAGTTTATTAGTGGGTATCTCCACGTAGTCATCTCTTGAGTAGTATTGGATAACCTGTTGTGTAAGGTTAAGAAAATTTTTGTTTAATTTTTCCAAATGTTCATGGTTTCACAGTTATGTTTAAGAGAAAAATCAGGTTTTCATAACCATTTAAATTTAAAATCTGTATTCTTTGACAAGTGTGTGTAGGAAGAAATTATTTGACAGGTAATAAATTATTTCAAATTGAATTTTTCTTATTTCAGTGGAAAATCTTGTGTGTATTACTACTATAATGCGTGCCCTGGCCTCTGAAATAGCCCCCAGTGCTCTGGAATTAATTGGAATTTATTGTTGCAATTCAGTTGTCTCTTCCAGAAACTTAAGACTAATATAGACAAGTTACATTACTTTACTTGCCTCTTTGGAGAACTGAATAGCATTTTTTTTAAATTGACTTCCCATCTGACTTACTGTCATCAGGAGAAAAAAAGTCAAACAGTCCATTGCTGCAAACTGTTGAAATAAATAAAGGGATAGTATATTCTCAGCTGTTCATAATGCAGAAAACTAAGCAGTAATGTCTTGTTTTTCTTGTCCTCTTTGGAAAGCCATGGATTTTTTTAATTTGCAAAGCCTGAAGTATGGAAATATGTATAAAATGTGCATTAAGAGTTAAAAAGAAGCTTTGGAGAGTTTGTTTAGGTTGTCACATTTAGAAAGGCTTGAAAATAACTCTTAACCTATCAGTGACAAACCAGTCTAACCTTTATATAGAACATTAGTAGTAGATTTTTTATTATAAATTTAAAAGCACATTTTTTTTGAAAATGTCTTTGTTGTGTGCTGAATGATGAGGGTTTTAAGGTATATTTATATAGCCCCAAAAGGGCTATCATACTAATTCTGTAGATGAGTAAGACAAGGTGTTTGTCACTGGAGCGTTCATAATAGGCTGCAAGCAATCTCCTAAGACTAATGCAGTGCTTACCTTTAAGAAGATGAATGATCTCACTGATTTACTGGGATTAGTATTCTTGTCTGTATTTAGCCCTCAATTTTGAGAACCTACATAAAATTAATACTGTTCTCATTATATTAGATCAAAAGAAAGACACAGACAATTGTGGGTGAAATGTGCCTGCCAAGATTAATGTCAATTTATTCTTTAAGTTATTATAGTGGAGTGAACTTTTTTTGGTGTAGATGTAGATACAGTGCACTGCCCATGGGCAGTTTCATTGTTTTACTTTGTAGAGCAAATACTTGTAGGAGGGGGGATATCACACAAAAAACCCGTCCAACCCAAAATGAACAAACAGACAAATGAAACCAAAAGCCAGAATTGAAACTTTGACTGTCTTGTGGCATATTTTCAGTGTTCCAAGGCATTATTTCACTATAAATAGATTTCATTTCTACTGGGCTGAACAATACCAAATTAATTTTATTCACTGTGAAGCCATTAAAAATAACTTAAAAGGCCTTATATGCGACCTGCATTGTGCTTGAAAGGGAAGATCTTGGTGTTTTCTCCTACTGTAACAGTGTGTTCTTGGCTGCTTCTTCTCTATGTTGGCAGCAGTGATTATGCAGCTGTGACTTAAGTAGGGTCAGGTTGCTGACATGAGGGAGAAACTAAACCTGCCTCTCTGCCCTCTTTACCCCTCCCTGCCCCTCCCCAGGATTCCAGTAGCTTAGTTTGCAAGTTGGCACTTATGGAAAGGCTGGCATTAGAAAACGGTGGGCTTAAAGCAGCATTGGGTAGCAGCGTTGGCACTGTGAAGTTCAAAAACACGGAGTGAGTTTGGTGACACTCGCAGTAATTGTTACACTTCATGTCAAAGCAACTGCTTGCAACATTTTAACTCTTGTGCAAATATTAATTAGGACTTCTCCAGCTCTGTCTTATATGATCCATTATGTATATTAGGTGCTGTGAGAGGGAGAGTGGTGGTTTTGGGGGGGATATGAGGATGTCCTTGCATTACTGGCGTGATGAGACAGCTGCTGGAAAAAAGAAAAAACTGAGATAGATGGACAATGTGTTCAAATGTACATTTCCACATTTTGAGGTATATGTGGTAAAGGATTTTTTCCTATCATTCTTGCCCTTGTGGACACTTCCACAATATAGTATAAAATTAGGAGATGTTATAGAATAGATGTTACAGAGTAGCCCATGGTTTTGTGGGCTTTTTTTAGCTAGTGAGCACACTTTGTCAGTGCTCCTAAAAGTTTGGTCTTGTTCCACTTTCAAAGACTATTTTTGTAATGTTTTCTACTAACTTTTTGTAAGAATGAAGCCTGTTCTTCAGTGGCCTTTCTTTAAATAATAATGGCCAGTTCTGACAAAAATATGAAATTTCAGTGTAGTGACAACAAAAAGAAACAAAAGCACTCTTAATACAGCTTGTGCTTGAACAGAGTTCTTAAGCCAACACAATGAGATGGTCATGCACTGGGAATACACACCAGAAATGTTCTCAGCTGCACCAAAATGCTGCTAGATTTCCTAGTTTAGTCAGTATCTTGAAGTTGAAATTGCAGCTAGGCTTGTTCACATACAAATGAAAATATTGAGAAAGGCTGTGTTTAGATTCTCTCATCAGCCTATCTCTCATTTAAACAAAATGTGCATGTTTTACCATAAATAAAAAAGTCAGAAAAGTGAGCAATAAAGTAGGCATATGATAGGCAGCCAGTTGCTTGACCTTAGTGGGTTTTTGCGGTCTTCCAGAATGGGAGAATGGTAGGTGAGGTGAACTTAAAACTTCAGGTGGTATTGGTGCTTTTTAAATAACTGCTTTAAAATTTGGTTGATAATAATTAGCCTTGATTTGAAGAAAAGGATCAGGAAAGTTGCTGAAAAACTAAAATCACTCCTCACTTGTGTGTATGGCAGAGGAATGTTTGTGGAGAAAATGTAGGGTCCTTCCAGTTTACGGTTGCTTTTATACAGAGTTGTTACGATATGTGGCTGTTGAGCAAGAGGATCCAGGAGAGCTTGCCTGTGTTTGGTCTGGTAACAGAACTGTTCTAGCATACACCTGTCGTGTAAACTGTAATTGCACTTGCAAAAATTTGATACAGTTTGAACAAAATGCTTCAAGGTAGGAGCCAAACAACGCTCTGTGAGAAGTGTCAGAAACAATTCTGCCGTTTATAACTCCATATGCATTGTGTATCTAATGACAGCATGATCTTTTTTTTTTTTTCAGTGCCGAGTCTTTTTTTCTCAGTCTAATCAGGTTTAGTAAAAGAGCTAAAGTGTGAGTTGAGGTTAAGCTGTCATGCTGTTGGGATGGAAGACTCTTCATTTCCCCTTATCTTTCAGTAGTGTGAAATAGAGATTTTGGAAAGTAAGGCTGAGTGAACTTCCCCTACACCCTGCTATTGTTTGTTTTAAGCCAGACAGAATCAGAGCCTAGGAAAACTTATTTCCTGTTTAAGAATGAACATTTGGCATGGTTTCCTCCTTTTCATACCTATTTTGATGGTCTTTATGTTCTAAAATTCAATGCTTTAATCCAAGTGCTAGAATCCAAGATTATTAATATATGTGGCTGGAACCCACAAAACCTTTAAAGTTTGCTCATCAGTAACAGAGGACATAGCTCTTACAAAATTGAAAATGCATTAAATAGTTTAAGAAGGTTGAGTGGGAAATTCTTTTTAAATATTATTTTATACCTGTAAAGATTTAATGTAGATATGATGAGAGTTAAGGAACTGACCTGTTCAGCATTACACACATTTACATTTTATGTAAAAATCTGTTACTGGATTTATGTGATAAAACAATTACTTATGTCATAAGTGCAACATTCTGTCAAATATTTGAGTATTTATATATATAAAGAAGGAAACCTTCAAGTTCTTTGTTTGCTGGAATCCTGTGGTACTTTCTTGTCAAATTGTAATATTTTAGGAATGTTATGCATTGTGGTTTTTTTTCTCTTGAAGGAAATATTTCTGGCTCTGTTGATATTTGGCTGGGAATTGTCAGTCTGTTCTTGAAGTGAACAGACGTTCGTGCTCGAAGTAAACCTAAAGTATCCAGCTGAAAAAAAAGCAGTAATGTTACGGGGCTTTGTTTTCTTGGAGTTTTTTTAAATTGAGCCATGTAGTCTGCAGCTTCATTCCAGCTCTTGGAGACTTTGCTCCAGTTCAGAGCAGAGTTAGAAGAGAATCAGTGTTGGCCATTAGCCCGCGTTCTGAGATACTTTCCTGCAGTGAACACAAGTACAAAGTCCCGCTTCAATTAGTTCAGTCTGGTTTTGCCACCTTACTCCTGAAGTAATTACAAGATAAAGCATGAAGTAAAATGGATGTATGGTAAGATTGTAGCATGTTAAAATAACATTTATCTCTCCCTGTAGACTTAAGATAGACCTAAGAAAAGTGACGGTGCTTAGAAGCGAATTGTAGCTTTGTAAGCTGTGCCAAGGCACAGGGATAATTTTTTGAGGAGTTACCAATGCAACTTGTACAACTATTCTTTTGCTTCACACTGAAGGGATGTGTAACACCATCATAGTAGAGGCTTGTCTGTACTGAAATGATAGTAATTTCTGCTTAGAGGTTTGCCAAGGAGAGTAACTTAAGTTTTGTCACTTGAAGAGGCAGCGGGTGTGACTTATTGCTGAGGGTATTTTTGGCTTTAAAATAGAGAAAACCTGAAAAACTTTATGTGGCTAATTAACTAAATATGGTAATTGGAGGTTCTTTTGTGTCAGGTTTCTTCATATCCTGCAGTGGTGCCTGCGCTTGGGGAATGATATGGACATTGTGTAAATTTAGAATGAGACCCTCAGTGCTCTAGATAAGTCCCTGAAAGTGCTTTAAAAAATTGTTTTCTAACCAATATGGATATGTGAAGAAGATAGTGTTCATACCCTAGTTTACAGTGCTGTGTTGTTGCTTGTGCACCTGGTTACTTTACTCATGTCCCGCTCTTTCTGGCACTTCTGAAAGCTTTTCCTTTTTCTGTAGCAGGCTGGTTTATAGGTATCATAAATTACCTCATCTGTGGACATATTTTTCTCTGATTCAACGTACTTAAGATTAGTGTGTACAAAGGTTTTGAACTTTAAACTCTGCAAGGGTAATCAGTGAGGTGTATGGGGAATTAACTTACTAAATAATTTTTGCTCATAATGAAGCTTGTGCTTAACTTCACCAGTGTGGGTTTCCCTATAAATTGTTTTTGGAATAGTTTGGAAAATATATTTTAAAACTAGATTAGTGTAGAATTTTTTTAACTGTTATGGCACTTGCTAGCCCTAGATGTAATTCAAGAGGTTTCAACTGTTGTCAGGAAATCTTTGCAACTGGAATAATAATTTGGTAAAACATTAAGCTTTTCTACATTACTAGTTGATTAATAAACTAGTTAGTTATTTTCTGAAACAACAAAAACCTGCTACTACCTAATTTATAGTAAAGGCTGTACTGAGAATTACTTTTCTAAATCCTTATTCACTCTTTATAGTTGTTATCATAGACTCTCTTTGATTTTGTTGGTGCAGCTATTGCCAATCCGTGTGAATATAGTTCTGGATCCAGCCAGACGTATTTAATCTTCAGCTGCTGGCTTCCTGCAGTGTATGGTGAAGACATGCAGATTTAGGAGTGAGAAGGTGCTAGTTGCCTGAAAGTCAAAGCTCAAAGGGTAACCTGTTTTATGTGTTTATGAACCATTCCTAAACAGCATTGTGTTTAGGGGTGATGATGCAGTCCTTTAGAATCAGTTCGTAGCTGTACAGTCAATTCACTGCTAGAGGTGTTCACTTGGACCATTTTAAAATGGCTGATAAACATTATGTAATTGTGCCAATGCAACAATAGTGGGTATTTGTAATTTTTTTGGTTGCTGAGTTCCTGGTGATCGATACACTGCTCTGGTTTTGTCACATATATATTGCCATTAATAGCTGAAACTTTTTTTTTTTTTGGTCCCATCCCTCTCCTTCCAAGTATTATTGAAGAAACCATTTCAGCAACTGCAATTAAGAATATCATAGCCCAAAAGTAGTATAAAAATATTTTATCTCGTTTGGATCGTCTACTTGTTCTAAAGATATTTCCTGATAAAAAGTCAAGACTCTCATTTTTTTTTTTTAGTGAAAAGTCTCCATTGCTTTCCATACAGCTGGAACTCAGCAAGTACTTTTTTGTTTGTTGTTTATTTTTTAGGTAATACAATGTGTGTCATTAGGCACACTATTTTTTTCTTTTTTTTTTTGAAGCACAATATTCTTTGACTGTGAGAGCATCTGTGAACTTCTGTAAACTTTTATGCAACCATAATTGCTACCTGTATTACTATGAATACCCCAGATAGTACAGTGGAAACTTAAATCCCAATTTAATGCTATTTCTGCCTCTGGACAAGAATTCTCCAGTAACAAGCAGAAGACAGTGGACTTTATTTTGAAATTCTTAGACTGAAAAATACTATGTGTTACATACCTCAGTTGCAGTTATAAAGAAATCTTCAGGCACATGCTTTCAGATTCTGCTATAATGAACTTCCTGTTATTTCTTGGTTGCTTTTGCTAGCAGCGACTAAGTTTGGTAATTCTGTTTCTGAGTGAGTTTTGTCTGTGGATCTTGTTGTGTCACTTAACTGCTGTGCCAGTAGTGGAGGACATAAGTCCAGTACTGTGCATCTACAAAAATTAGCTGCCTGGTATCCTGTTTCCTCCTGAAACCTCCCCCCGCCCCAGAAAATAAACTTCAAGGAAGTTCTTCCTGCTAGTCAAAGGGAGTCTAGCAGACTGTGCTTTTGCATGGTATTGCCTCTTTCTTCAGTTCAGTATGCTTAAAGTTTGGTGTGAGGCTTTTTGTTTGCTTTTAAAACCAGCTCAGCATTCCTGGCATTTCCACATTTGACATTTTCTTGAATTGCAGATGAGGTTGGAGATTTTTTTCAGTTTTGAGTTTTAGGAGGTTTTATTCACAGGTTTAGTTACATTAACAGATGCCACGCAATTAGGAGGAATTATGTTTGATTCGACTTGCAGCCGGTTGGTCACCAGAGTATGTTTGTTCCTGTCAATTCCTGTGCAAAAGTGAGTTACTTAAAATTTAGCTACAGGAGTAGCAGATGCTGATGTGGCAACCCAGACCAAACATTCTTTCCTGCTGTTGTCAGCTGTGCGCATTCTGTGTGTAAAGGTCAGTGTAACTCAGCCAGTGGGACTGACTCATGCAGATGTGGGTCTTATGAACGCTGAGTACTTTTGGTTGCACCTCCTTTGCACCCATACTAGGGGTTTCTTTTTGGGTCAATGAATCAGACGTGATCACAGGCAGTGAATTGAAATACTGGCAGTTTTGGACTTTGTCATGATGATGATGCACCTCAGCTCTGTGTGTAGATCAGCCTCATTCACATCAGGTAAAAGAACCCATTTTGGGACAGCAAAGATGGTGCCCCAGTGGGAAAGATAACACTCCACAGATGGTAACAAATTTGCTGAAACTAGCTTGTGAAACTGAAAATATTCAAATATTCTTGCAAGCTATTTTTTATCAAAGGTGTTTAAAGAAAAAACCTGACCATGTGGATACTTGAAATTTATCTTCCAGGAAAAAAAACGTCTTTGAAACTGTGTTGTTCCTATTCTAGCTTTGTAGTTTGTGTGGTGCAGAAACACTACGTTTACACTTGGTTATGTACCTTGGTCAGTTACAACAGATATGTTGTGGTGCCTCACAGTAAAATTCATGCATTGCAAAACACTTTTCTCTCAGTTTTGGTCATAAGCTTACAGGATTCAGTTGTACCGCTGGTTCTTGATAACCCAGAGTAATTTAATCTGATTTTGGAGTAGTCTCTCTGGAATTGTAGGTCCATGTGGATTGAAAGGCATGCCTCCAAATATCCATTATTTTGTAAATTTTAAAAAATCTTCAACAACCCCACAATGATAGTATTAGGAAAAAAAAAGACAACTAGTTATTTCAGGCTTCCTGTCAGTCTTTGATAGCTAGCTTACATGAGGAGCAAGTCTTTCCTAAGACAGCTGTCTTTCATAATAAATTTTCTTTCAAAATCCATACCAAACAATATTTATACAAGTTGCTGTCTTTTGGTGTTGAATTAATTAACCCTAAAGTAAATTTTTGCTACCTGTATTGCTATGAATACCCCAGATAGTACAGTGGAAACTTAAATCCCTATTTCTGCCTCTGGGCAAGAATTCTCCAGTAATAAGCAGAAGACAGTGGACATTATTTTGAAATTCTTAGAACAGACTGAAAAATACTATGTGTTACATACCTCAGTTGCAGTTATAAAGAAGTCTTTTCCCTATAATTTTTCACAGCCATCATGGGTTTTTTTTAATGGAAAGATAGTACCATTTCCATCTGCTAACTCCAGAATGTGAAAGGCTGCCTTGGCCTTACCTTAGCTGTACCTTTGTCCTTGCTACATAAGAAAAGGTATAGTGCCCATCAAAGAATAATAAATATTAATTTTATGCTTTACTATAAAGATCTAATGGAATTAAGAAACTTGATATCAACTGAGATAAGCAGGGCAGAAGGTATCCTTGTGGTGTCAAACTGTAAAACTTCATTTGCTTTGGTTTCTGCCATGTCCTTGGCAGTTAAATAGCTAACTGGGTATAAATTAAAAAAAAGTGTTTTGTCAGTTAAAATACTGGTAAAGATTGCACAGATTTGTGTAGGTTTCTCTTTTTTCTGACTATGAAGTTATACTAAATTCTAACATGTCTGTAATGCCTGTTACATTCATAATTTGCTGTTTTTACTAGCATAATGCTCATGTCATGGATGACTTTGACAACATGTTACAACATTTGATTGTGTTCAGTTTTCATCGTTAATGAAGCACATGGCACATCTGATAATCCAGACAAATAAGGAGTATTTTAATGATGCTGTATATCAATGTATAATGATGTAAAGTAATGATTGAAATGTGGAATTTAAAATGAGGAAGATAAAAATGGGAAGCTTTCTACATTTAGAAGTTGACATTGTATAATGGTCTATGTGTAGAAGGGAATCAGTGTTCAGTTATCTCTTTTTCTAGTAGATCTTAGGTTTATTGTCAGTTTGCTGTAGAGAGGTTATTCCTATGAAGTATTGTAATAAATGTCTGCCTGTTGTGTTATGCATACTGAATTAATATTACAAACATTGGTCTGACAAAAGGAATGGAACAAACATTAACACTTTGCAGCCTATAATATATGTAATGCATCTTGGAAAAGAACAAAAAGGAGATACTTAAAATTCAACACAATTAGTATAAGCAGTGGAATACCAGTTTATTGCATCAGAATAATTTATTTTAGGAGTACTGAGACAGGCTACACAGCTATTGTAATGTTTATTCTCTGTTCACCGTCTTATTTTGCCTACAAAGTCTTGATAGGCATTTCAGATTATATGGTAGACTAAACTTTTTGCACAAAAATTGTGGCCTTGATACAAGTGCTGCTTGTGGCATGTTGCATGTGACTGTTGTGTGGATACAGGATCAAACAGGCTCACGGGAATATAAGTCAATAACTGTTTCCTCTTTGGAGGGACAACTTGTTTCAACTCTAGTATTTCTCTTCTGCTTCAGAGGAAGCCCACATTTGAAGGGAACCCCACATTATAAGGAAGAACAACGTGCTCCTTCATTAAATCTAGAAATGAAGAAAGTGCTGGACTTGCAAGCCTCTATCACAAGGTATACTCACTAATCAGCTCTTAAGAATTTTTTTATACATAATGGTGGTTTTTAATAAGTGAAGGGAAAACTGGATGGGAAAAAAGATGTCTAGTAAGGTTTTAGTCTTACTATTAGTAAGGACTAATTAATAAGTTAGTAAATACGAAGTCTGAGGAGGTAGAACGGCAAATTTCTATTTAAGAATTCTCTCTGTGCTTGGCTGTACTGTTACTTTTAGAGTATGGAATTACATAGTATGTTCAGTATTACAGTATGTTGCTATGAATCAGTTTGTCCTTCAGCTTTTATGTATTAGAGATTTCATGGAGACATAGGTAGGTAAGAGAAAAAGTGTACATAACACTTTAGCATTTCTCCAGCTGCCTGCAGAGGGTCCTTTTTCATCCTGGAAAAGCCTTTTCTTTCCTCCCTCCTTTTTTGTGGTGATTGCCTTCTCCGTAAATAAAATTTGAACATACTTAATAAGTATGTGTGAAAAGTTGGTGACACTTTACAGCATTGGGGTGAAGGGAAAAAGTAACAAAGTGCATTTTGGGGAGAGGCTCCATGACAGAGGAGGCTTGGAAGACATGCAGTATATACTGGAAGAAGCTTTCCTGGTAGTTATCTGCATGCAAGTAGACTAATAATAGTTTTCAGAATTTTGGAGATATCTAGGGAAGGGTTTAAGAGGAGTTTAATTTCTCCTTCATCAGTTTGCTTAGACTACAGATTAGAAAGTGTTGTGGATTGTTTACAGCAGGGGTCCTCAAACTTTTTAAACAGGGGGCCGGTTCACTGTCCTTCAGACACTGTCAGGGGCCAGACTATAGTTTGGAAAAAAATGAACGAATTCCTATGCACACTGCACATATTTTATTTGTAGTAGTGCACAAAAAACAGGAAAAAGGATGCAATATTTAAAATGAAGAGCAATTGTAATCAGCAAAAACAAATAATATTTCAATGTGTACTATGGGCGTGCTTTTGGCTGGTCAATGTTAGGTTCCATATTTTGTCACTGCCAGTCATAGCGCCCGCGCCGGCCCCGCAGAGAGCCATCCGCCGGGACTGCGAAGGGACAGGGGGAGAAGACCGCAGACAGGACAGAGGCGGGGGGGGTGTTCTGTAAATACCGGCAGGCCGGATTGGGGACCCTGGGGGGGCCGTATCCAGCCTGTGGGCCGTAGTTTGAGGACCCCTGGTTTACAGCCTAGTCAGTATTGGTAATCTGCTAGGACTGATGAATAATTGATTGTTGGCAGCAGTATGTTAAGGTTAGTGAAAAGTCTTGAAATGGTCTTCAGCAGATAAAATACCAATAAAACAATTACTTTAACAATACAGATCTGTTCATGAACTGTGATTGCTGAAGAAAAATAGAAATGTATGCCATATTTTGTCAGCTTGGTATCTTTGCAGTCTGGAGGATTTAGATGTTTAGTTTATAACTTGTAACTTCATAACATAGTTGCTGGTACAAGAAGCTGTAGTATGGTGTTTATTACATTACTTGATTATTTGTGATGTTGATTTGGGACAGTTTTTTTAGGGATTGACAAATAC
Organism: Serilophus lunatus; assembly: GCA_013399895.1. Taxonomy (NCBI): domain Eukaryota; kingdom Metazoa; phylum Chordata; class Aves; order Passeriformes; family Eurylaimidae; genus Serilophus; species Serilophus lunatus. Next base: position 18,833 of record VXBA01003564.1, read on the forward strand.
CTTTGTTAGTTTGCAGTCCATGTTAGAGGATCTACTTGTTGCTACTGCTGATGGATTTCTCCATCTCGTTCACTGGAATGGCATGACCAATGGAAGGAAGGCCATCAACCTATGTACAGTTCCATTTTCTGTGGATCTGCAGTCTTCCCGAGGTAGGTTTTGGAGTTTTTTATTGCTTACAGTAGTTGTCTCTTGGTGACTGCCTAATATAAAATCTCAAGGAGAGATAAGAAAATTTTGCTATTTGTAAGTGGGAACAAAATAACCTGTTTAACTTAGTTTTCTTTTAAGTAATAAGTAACATCAGAAATGTCTTTTGCCTTGCAATATCTCTGTTCATATATTTTTAAATTACTGATATTCTCTCAGCAGGTTCATTCTTGGGCTTTGAGGACGTTTACATCCGAGATATGGAATACTGTGCCACGCTTGATGGCTTTGCTGTTGTTTTCAATGATGGCAGAGTTGGTTTCATCACACCAATGTCGAGTAGATTCACTGCTGAGGTTTGTTTCCTTTAGTATTTCTACCATGCACTATTCAATTATTGTTTTCCTTAGTCTCTGCATTTCAGTTAGCTTTCTTCTTTAAATTCCATTCCGCTACAAGGGAACTGTAATTTAGCATCTGCTTAAGAGGTAGCATAAGAACAAAGCTTAATTGCATACTATAATGTGATCTACTTTGTTCTAGGGTTAGTATACATAGGAGAGCATAATTGATATTGTTTATTCATTAAAAATGTGATTGTAGAATTGGTCCTATTGTGTCTGCAACATACTTCCTGTTGCTAGTTACAAGTGGGATGATAAGAAGTGGTTTCTACTGTGGCTAAATATCATAAGCACTATCTCTAGGTTTTCGTCCTAATCAAGTCTATCTCTTCCTCACAGTGACAAGCATAGTTAGAATTTGTTGTAAAGGAATCTTTCCAAGTTAGGTGTTTTCTTTCCTGTAATTCAACCTAAAAACTAGTATGCTTTGTCATTAGGTATCTCGTAGTTACAGAAAAAATAAAGAATACATCTAATGTCCAGACTCCTTCAGACAATTACAATGTCTGTGATTTCAGCTCTTGGAGATAGGAGTTTATTTGCCTGTTTTGTGTTTTCATTCTTGCTACTATATACCGATATTTTATTATTTTTTTTTTTAGCGCAGTATCAGGTTGGAGTTTTTATTGCCTTATAGACAATGACTTGCTTTAGTTATTTAGAGATCTGATTGACAGTTTCCTCACGTGACATCTTTCTGTAATTTATAGTAAGAATGAAACCAGATTTATGTGTACTAGATTTTGTTTATTTGAGCTATGTCAGTTAGAAATTTCATTAGATGATGAGCATCAGCTTACAGATGTGTAATATGGTGAACATGGGTAGAAGTTGACTGTCATTAATAAATGCATTGTTTAACAAAAAATCCCATTAATTCCTTTCTTTGCAGCAGCTCCATGGTGTTTGGGCACAAGATGTGGTTGATGGAACTTGTGTGGCAGTGAATAACAAGTACAGGCTAATGGCATTTGGATGTGCCAAGTAAGTTTTGTAAGGCAGATACAGTGCTGGGGGAAACTTTAATTAAAAATCTGAAGTAGTATGTACTTCTTACCAAGTTATGTTGCAAGAGCTGTGAAATTATAAAGCATCAGTCCTCCTAGAGATTGTATAGTGTGCTCTGTCAAGAAGGTAGGAGAGTGGTGGAAAGAAATGGTTGCCTGCTTGAGCTGGAGTTGAGATTTATGTTGCTGTTCCACTCTGGGACAAAAAATAAATGGTGGCTGGACCAGTAGCAAGGATTGAAAAGTGCTGCTATCCCAGCTAATCTCAAAGCAGGATTATAAAGTCAGTTTTAAGCAGTTAATCGTAATAATATTGGACAAGAATCAGCACTTTGCACTTAACTGAGAAAATGCTCTGTGACATGATGATTTGGTGAGGAAAAATGTTCCCTGTTTGAGTAGCTGTGAATATTGATAAAGTAAGTATTGAAAAAGTGCTTTTAGTTTTGGTGTTTTGCTTACTGCTCTTTCAGGACAGTCCCCTCTGTATAATTCTGCTTTAAGTGGTCTGGAGTGCAGCTTTTATTTTCTTTGATTTTATTTTATTTGGTGTTTTTTAAAGTGTTTCATAAAATCTTGTTTATTTTTCAACTGTCATTTTGAGAACTAATATTCTCAGTTGTAGTAACAATGTAGTGTGTTGGTGTTTCCTCTGAAACAGGAATAGTTCCTGTGATTTAGTCATCTTGGTATGCATTAGTACAGTCCTATTGAAACCTTAACACTGAGTAAATAATGACTTCCCTTATGGAATGCAAATGTATGTGGAATCTGTGTGCTTATGTATTTTCAGAGAATGAAATAGTTTTACTGCATTGGTTATTAGAGAGGGCTGGTGTTCCAGGTCCTCTGCTGCTTACAGGAAAGTATCTTAGAAATTTGTTTCATAAAGTTCTTTGAGTATTGCTTGGCACAGCATTTCTGTTCTAGATAACTTTGGTATTGGTAAGACAAAACGCAGCTTTAATTAACCTCTTGAAACTGATGAGAAATCCAGATATTCTGTGGTCTAAAGCATGTGTACTCTTCTTTCAGTGGCTCTGTGCAGGTTTATACAATAGATACCACCACTGGCGCCATGCAGTTTTCTCATAAATTGGAGCTGACACCAAAACAATACCCTGGTGAGCTACTTTTATTGCCGGAGTTGTCCAGCCGTTTCTAGGTTATAGTATATTTTTTATCCTTGGACATCTTTTTTTTTTGTTTGCAGGGTCACTGGTGTGATTAGTATTTTTGCCTTCATGTATATAGTAATTCATTCTTGTGCATTTCTGTGTTTTAACTGACTTTTGGGTGTGTTTCATATGTGACAGTATGGGTGGATGGTTTATGGGATTTTGATGGGGTGTTTTTGTGTTTGGTTGGAGGTTTTTTAACTAATTCTGAATCTTGACATTACTTTTCAATTATTCACCTAAGAAAATGAGAGATTATTGTCAAAACTGATAATAAGTATAATAGCATTGTGAATTAACTTGAAGCAACTGACATAGGGTAAAGAAAAAAAAATGGAGAAATGCAGTGCCCTTCCTAAACTATATGAAATTTTTCATGTAGTAGTTCTAAGTATTCCGTGGGGTAATTTATGTCCTCAACTGGAAATATGTGTGCCTATTAGGTTTCAATTTAAAAAAATGAATCTGTAAATACAAATTTTACTGTTGTGTTAAGTGTCTTTTTTGTCCTAAAAATCATTTTGTTAGAATTGTAGTTCTCTGGTTATGCTATAGGAAAAACTTTGTGTATCTGGCATGTTTTCATGTATTTTAGTTTCTTATGAAACCAAGAATGCATTGGAAAGAAACTATGATTTTTTTTATTTGCAACTTACTAATTTTGAGAAGGTCAGTTTGATGAATGCATCAGTTAATTGAAAAATGAAGTATTTATTTCCATATGTTTTTGTTTCTCCTCTTACAGTAAAGGCAATCGAAGGACGTTTGCTGTTTTTCACATGATATATTTTTGTCTGGTTTTAAACAGATATTTGGAATAAAACAGGACCTGTTAAACTAATCAGATGGTCACCTGATAGCTGTGTTGTGATGGTGACCTGGGAATGTGGAGGCTTGTCCTTATGGAGTGTTTTTGGTGCCCAGCTTATCTGTACTTTAGGAGGTGATTTTGCGTGAGTACCTTTAATGAAATTATAAGGAGTTTGTTAGAAGTCTTTATTTCTTTAATTGAAAGCATCTAGTTAGAAAGTAATTCACTGAATTAGTTTTTTAAAATCTCTTTTTCCCTTATGATTTCTTAGATAATGAAATAATTGACAAATACTTAGATCATTTGAATATAAATGAAACTTTATTATTTTTATTTTGTAGTAGTCTTTTTGGCTGTAAAAGCAAATTATCCTAAAGGCAGGCTTGAGCAAGCAAATATTAAAATTCCCTTAGTCTTTGCTGAAAATGTGCTAGCATCCAGAAATCACCATGCAGGCAGTTTATGCTAGACATCTGACAACTGCATTGCCTTTTTTGTAGTGTCATGGATGAAACAGGCTTTACCATTTGAGAGGTTTAATATAGAACCATATGCCAATGTGAAGATAAGGAGATAACTTCATCAAAATAAGAAGTTATTTCCAAACTCAGACTTGTTCTGTTCTGTTTTTAAGGTATCAATCTGATGGTGCCAAAAAGGACCCTATAAAGATCAGTTCTATGGTAAATATGAAAAAAACCATACTGTAATAGGAGGAGTTATTAATGTTCTGAATTGTTTTAGTAGTACAGATTTTCTGAAAATCAAACTGTTTCTTTCACTTTCCAAGAGTAAGACTTCCTAACTGCAGTGTTTCATTGAAGGAATATAAACCTGATCATGAAGTATTCGTGTATTTTAGAGGACATTGAGACACAGTACAATGCTAATTGTAATTTTCCTTATTTCTGTAAAATTACTATCTGATGTTTGACAGTGAATATAACTTTACTCAGATTATGAATTAGTGAGAAACATAACTGCTAGTTTTCCAATACAAACTAGTTAATATTAAATCCTACTGGTCAGTAGAATCAGTAGGTTTTGATAAATATCAAAGACATTCTTCAAGGCCTCATACAAACTGTGATGAATTATGTACAGTATTTCTAAAACATTTTGTTCTGTTTATGTGTGACATAGTTTCTGTGAAGGTTAACAATTTTAAATATTCATCCCAAGTGGAGATACATATTTGCAATGATAGTACAATATACCTTTTAAAAAACTTCAAACGTTAAAAGTCTGATACCATTGAATTTTATGGACAACGGCCAGTGTCATTTTGGGCATCAGGATTGTTTGGGTGTCTTTGTGTAGTTACACGTATTTTTTGCATAAGAAAGGAAATAATTCAAGGTAGATTCTTACTGTTACTTGCGAATTTTACTGCTTAATACCTATAATGATAGAGTTTAGAACACCAAAATGTGGCTTTAAATTTTGCCAAGATCATGTCTTACAGTAAGAGCAGTTACAGTAAGTTTCTCTTGTTCTATGAGAATATATAGTGTTGGTTTTTATTATTGTTATTCTTTTACATTTAGACCTGGGGATCAGAAGGGTATCACCTTTGGGTTATTGATGGGAATTCTTCTTCAAACATGAAACCTGATAGAGGTGCAAATAATGAAGCTCACCAATTTGGTATTCTGCAGTTTCAGTTCATCAAGAGTGCACTCACTGTTAATCCTTGTATGGTAAGTTTTTTGTTGATAAATATATTCTTATTCTAGGGCATATTTCCAGTTTTCGGGTGAGTTATTTTCTTACAGATTTTAAGTGTATTTTGCAGCCATTTGGTTTGTCTCCTTTTTTATAGAGCCTTTAAAATGATACTGTGAAAACACTGCTGTGCAATGCTATAACATAAAACCTGTTAGTCCATAGTAATACAAAAATTGAGAACTGCCTCAATGCTCATTATTCCTATTGTTTACTTAGATATTAACTTAGTGTTAATATATTGATCATGTGTTTTCCTTTCTTTTCTGTGCATGGAATCCAAGGTTGCTTTTGGTTTTTGTTGTTCTTAATACAGAGTAACCAGGAACAAGTCCTCCTTCAAGGGGAAGATCGCTTGTATTTGAACTGTGGAGATGCAACACAGGCTCAGAGCCCCAGAAATACTTCGGCACACTCAGAACATAACCATAGCAGGGAAAGGGGCCCATTTTCAGATGGCAGTTTAGATTCTCAGGGTTTAAGCACTTTACTTGGACACCGGCATTGGCATGTTGTACAGGTAATTGTTCCTGCTTGCCCCTATGTGCTCTGTGCTTTCAAAAGGTTGTAGGACTGGAATTTGCAGCTAATCTCATCAGCTAATCGCTTCTGCCATACTGTTTTCCTCTAGTGTGAGATCATTGCATATTTATTGTCTCTTGGGGTTTGTCTTGGTACAGCTTTTTCTCATTGCCAAACAGTGAAGGAACACTGGTCATCTCGGTCTTGTGGTTTAGAGTTTGCCTCCTAGCCAGTAAAAGAAGACTTAAATGCTTTTTCTATTTTTTGAAGAAGCAGTTAGTTAATTTCTGTGCTTTGAAAGGGAGAGTGAGTGCAACATGGAAGAAATCCCTTAGAGGGTTTGCTTTGTTCATCAGGCAATGTGCTTTCAGCATATTCAACTGATATATAGCCTTGAGACCCTGGCTGTATTTTCAAGTGTGAAAAATGGCATCTATTAAGTATGTAATTAAAACTTCACTGTATCAGGCTTTCAGAGAAGAAATTACTTCCAGGGTAGCAATGGGATAGATTCTATTTTCTCTGTAATATAAACAAAAATAAAATAATTTTTAATCTGTAATTCTAAAGTTTGTTCCTCTATGCTTGAATTGGTAGGTATTTTTCTAAACAAATATTTTTAAAAGGCCTCCAAGATTCTTTTCTTTATATAGTATGTGAATTGATAGTAATAAACATCATTTGATTCTAGGCATGTAGTTCAGGTTCTAGATACTGTTGAATTTGCACTTTAGCTGGCCAGGTAACTGTTCTGTCTTCTGAAACTGGTTTGGATGGAGAAGTCCTCATTCTGTGTTAAGCGTAAAGCTAACACAGTTAGAATTACTGTGGGGAGTAACATTCCCATGAAAACAGGCAGTGGCTGGCTGGATAATTGAGAGTACCTACCTGCCTTATGCCAGACAAAGGACTGGAGTTTGAACCTGGATTTGTTTATTCCATGTCACATGAAAAATCCAGTGTCAAGATTTAATCTAACATATCCCAAAGCCTTTTTATGAGAGAACTTGACTGGAATGTGCTGGTGTGCATTTCTAATGAGATTAGAGATTTCATCCCAACACAGAAAGTCCTGTCCGAATGCTCTATTTATTCAAACTTCTGTGTTCCCATGAAAGAATCTGTTGGAGGGAGAAGTACTTGGGAGGGGAGATGAGCAAATTAAGACTATTAATCTGTAATATTGTATGTTGTTAATGCATTTTGATATTTCGTGTATTAAAAACATGGTAACATTTAGGCTTCAGTGGCTTTCAGCAGAGAGGGAGTAATTGTGTTTAAAAAAGAAATTCCAACATTGAAAATGCTCAAGAAAATGTTTTGGAAAAACATGAACACTGTAAAAATTTCTTTAGGACATTATAATTAATCAGTAATAATACTTGATATAGTCATGTCATTTTGATTTTCTCTTTTTTTTTTAGATTCATAGTACATATCTTGAGAGCAACTGGCCTATAAGGGTGAGTTATTTGTAAGATATATTCTTGCTTATTTAAAAATTTTATAATCATCCATTAGGACTGACTGAGCTCCAGAAAAATTAAGTCATTGTTTTACATTACAGAAAGAAGACTGTGTTGGGTAGTAAAGTATAAAACATGAAGAAACTCTTTTTTGAGTCTGATGTTACATCGCCATGTGTTTTACTTGGATAGGATTTATAATTTAAACGAGTTCCCTTAAATAAGGTTCTCATAATTGTTTTTTTAAAGTTTTCAGCTATTGACAAGCTTGGACAGAATGTAGCTGTTGTTGGCAAGTTTGGTTTTGCACATTATTCTTTACTTACCAAAAAATGGAAACTGTTTGGAAACATTACCCAGGTGAGAAGTTACAGTATTTTATTCTGGTGTACTGGAGAGATTTTATTTATTGGAATGTGAGACTTGGAGAAAAAAAAACAATTTCCTTTTCAAGTAAACAGCCTGTAGACACACTTGGGAATTTGAGATGCTGGTTTTACATGTGTTTTTCATAAAATGTCTGAAACACTTATCTCGTGGTTTTGACACACTAATGTGGTGTCTGATTATTAACATGTTTCCAAATCTGGGTGCATAGAGGCAGATACTTACTTCCATATGTCTTATCTAAGAGTTTGTGTGACATAACTTTGAGTGGAAAGCTTGTACATTCTAGACAGAAGCAGATTTGAGTTCAGGGATGCCAATAGCATAAGGCATGGTGGAGATGTGTTTTATAGGATGGTGTTTGTCCTTCACATACTATTCTTTAGTACTTTGGCTTTTTAAAGAACAAAAACTTCATAGATTGTCTTACATTATGTGTAAACTTATACATAGGGATCATTTATGGCTTTCAGAAATTGCCCATATAATGAACATGTCTGCATGCAGAAGCATACAAAAATGCATACATACACGTCATCAGCTTGCTTTTTGTTTCAGGAGCAAAATATGATGGTAACAGGTGGCTTAGCATGGTGGAATGACTTCATTGTTCTTGCATGTTACAACTTAAATGATCATCAAGAAGAGGTGAGGTATTTGTCTTCAAAGTGAACATGTGATTAGAATATCTGATCTGCTCTTGAGTAGTATTAAACATGAGAAACACAGTAGTGTTATGAACGTGTTTATCAACTGTAAACATAGGTGGCTTTTGATTGTATTCAGAATTTATTAGTATATAAGTAATTATTTGCAGCAAATTTTTAGTGTTATTATTAAAAACTATTTTCTACTGACTCCAGTGAATCTACTTATTAGTCTATAAACTTTGTGACATTTTTGCATGTTAGTAAGAAGCCTGTTTTGAGATACCTAGTTATGGTATTTTGGGACACTTTTGTAGGATTTTAAATTAGATGGGCAAGGGAGATTTACTTACTCTTTATTTTTTCAAACTAATGACTAAAACTCCTTCTTCATGATTGTTGTTCAGTGTTTCAGATTTGGCTGTACTATGCTTTAATCACTTGGGATGAAATAATAAAATGCAACAGATTAAACAGCTGATGAAACAAAAATCCAGTAATGTATCTTGCTAGAAATCCTTGACAGTCACTCCACAAAACAGAGAATAATTGAAAGTAGAATTACTATTAGTTTGTTGTTAAACAGGACCTATATATTCAAACTCCTCCTTTTCCTTGCAGCTGAGAATCTACCTGCGAACGTCTAATCTTGACAATGCGTTTGCACACATCACCAAAGTGCACGCAGACACCTTACTACTGAGTGTCTTCCGGGACATTGTAATATTGTTCAGAGCAGATTGTTCCATTTGCCTTTACAGTATTGAGAGAAGGTCTGAAGGGTGAGTATCAGCATTTAAATGCTTTTGCAATGTGGTATTTGTAAATCTTTCTCAGTCTGAGTAAATTCTTAGGATCATACAAATGTATTTGATAACTTGTGGAGCTGGACTTTTAAAATACAGAGGGGTGAGTGTTACCTGTATGTACAAGTTCATGTGTTGTCACTTGCATGCATGCTGATAGGTACATTAGATGTGGAGGAAGTGACTGATGTATGTGCATTTCCAGCAATCTAATCAAACATTCTTAATTGATAGGAAATTAAAAACTGAATGTAAATAATAGAAAAAGGCACTAAAACCCACTCACGTACTTGAATATTGTTAAATAAAAAAACATTTCTAACATTAGAAGTAGGAATTGGTGAGAGGAAAGTGGCATCAGACTGACAAAGATGGAAAGAGAAAAGGTTTGGTCTTTTTACAGTGGTAGGGAGTTACTCTAGTGCAAAGGAAGTAGCAATGTAAGATATGCCGGATACTTTGAGAGTTAAGATTAGTGAACCTAAAGAGGAGATAAAGATTCACAAATAGTTTGCCTAAGCAGCTGATTTTTCTTAGTTATGATATCTTGATTTCAGCAAGAAGACCTTGCTGAAGAAAGCAAGTTGTTGATCAACATCAGAGGAAATAATTTCAATGCTTTTCAAAAAACACTCTAACAGAATCCAAACCTCTCATTTGAGGATCAATAGAGTCTTATTCTGAAGTATCTAATATTGTCTTCTATCCATTCATAGCTGAATTTCCCCAAACTAACCAGACAAGTAACCTAGTTTAGATTTATTTGGTAACTTTATGTAGAGTAGAGTGGGCATGTCTATTGATTTCTGATTAAAGGAATGTAATTTTAGTTGATAGAGTAAACTATTTGCTGAGGTTAAATTGCCTGTTTTTATTAGGTTTACTTCAAGATAGTAACTTCATGTTGAATACTAATGTAAAATTTCTAAATGGAGTCATCTTTCCTTTCAGTCTTAACCCTACTGCCAGTATCCAAGTTCTTCAAGAAGTGTCCATGTCTCGGTACATTCCTCATCCTTTTCTTGTAGTGTCTGTTACGTTGACATCAGTGAGGACAGAGACTGGCATCAGCTTGAAGATGCCTCAGCAGGTAACAGGTCTCAGAATTTGTTAAAATTAGTGTCTAGATTTGTTAGCTTACTCCTCAGAGTTTACCTGGCTGATAAATGAATCATGAATCATTGGTTCTTCAATATGGTAAAATCCAGAACGGGTTTTTTCTGATGCTCATTATAAAGACATTTTATGTTTGTATTGGGGGTGAGGGGAATGAAGTAAAAGTTAGAGTTTGGATTTTATTTCATACCTTCTCTTGTTATCTTGTAAAGTTTAGGACCAAATCTGGAAATAAATTTAACCATCTCAAGGATATGTTGCTCTATTGTGACTTAGAAGTCAAAACCCAGAGCAATCCGTGTCATTAGGAATTACCTTTCTTGCAAAAACATGTCTGGTACTCAAAGAATAGAAAAAAAGAAAGGATGACATATGGTTCTATAAGGTTACTTCTCATCCATTTTCTATTACGCTAAAATACAGTAAAATAGTCTCCCTCACTAGCTATGTCAGGAGAAAGGTCAACAGCCAAAAAGTGATTTCAGGTGTTAAAGTAAAGCCTTGTCTCAACTCCAAAAACTAGTCAGGCCACTGAAAGCACAGTGCAAAGAGAGCTTGGATTTTCGTTGTCTGGAGTGTAAACAAATTAGGCTTAGCTGAGTAGCTGAGCAGCTACGTTAAGATGGTTTAGAAGTTGTCTCCTGGCCTGCTTCACAGGTGACACATGTGGAGGTACATAATTTTCTCTGCTTACCAAAGGTACTGGCAGATACGACAGTCAAGTCTGATACAAAATCTGAAAGGTTGTGCTTCCTTCCTTCAGTTCCTTCTAATTTAGTGTCCCACAATGCTGAACATGTGTCCAGAGATTTTGATACGGTCTTGGACAAGGGAACATGCTTGTGGTTTTCTAGTCCATCTTGCCATGAGACAGCTTCTGCATTCCTGAATTACTGACTTGTGGTGTTCCCTAATTTTGAGAAAAAATCTACTGAAACTTTTTACAGCACTTAATAATAGTAGTAATTGTAATATTTAACTTTGCTTCATATTTAATACATTACCTTTCTTCCTGTCTGTCCCTTCCCATCCGTTCCTTCCCCTCTCCCTCTCTCTCTCTTTCTATTTCTTCCTCTTTTCTTAAAATCTGTTGATCCTCCTGATCAAAAGAAATATTAATGTTAGTACTCAATATGACGCTGCACTGACAGACAAAGCCATGTGTTGGTGGAGTGTATCAGCCTTTTCAGTGTTTTTACCTATTACTGACCTTAACCCCTAATGCTTCAAATTTACCATACAGATCCTCTACCCATATATTTTAAAACTAATTGCATGGCATGGTAATAGCTTCAGTGACTTGGATTAAAATTAACGTGAGACAGTTCTGAAAGAAATCTGTAGAAAGAATACTTTACTTTCTTGATATACCTAACTATAAAGACTTTTCTCTTAACTGCAGCTAAATAGAAGTTCAAGTAGCTGTACAAGTGTGGCTCAACTGTTTTTGACTCAGCTCTTTTTGAGTTAAGTACCAGTGTTAGTCTTTGTAGTGAGATACTGGCAATCATATAATGATGATGCTGATAAAAATATAGAGCTTTGTATATTTTAAAATGGTGGTGGCTTGCCCATGCCAAGACACTAGTTGGAAAAAGTCCATATGAAACAAACATGTGGAATGAGTCTGGTGAATGAGAAACCTTCCAGCATTTATTCCTTTGCACAAGAACTGTAGTACTTAGTGCTGCGTGATTTTTGAGTCTTTCTGTATTGAATTGGATTGTTAGTCATCTTTGTAAGGTGGTGCAGTTAATTTACTCTTTTTCATCTGGGTTTTTATTGTGGTTGTGAGTAAAATGATGCATTCAAAAAGGTTAAATAGTGCGCATAATATTCTTTTTATCCGTAGGCTTGTGAAGCTGAAAGTATTATGCTTAACTTAGCAGGACAACTCATCATGTTGCAAAGGGATCGATCTGGACCCCAAATACGAGATAAAGATAATAATCCTAATCAAAGAAAGCATGTGAGTAAATACATGTAGAGTATTGCATACGGCTTCAAAAATGACTGAAGAAGTAGTGGAAGAGAGTGGTCCACATGCAAAGAAGATAGATCTATAATGCAAGGCAGTATCTACACTTAGACAGAATTGTTAGCTGGAAGTATATTACTATTTTGTGACTTTTTTTTCTCCTCTAAGTATGTCTAACTCAAAGGATTTACTAGTTGTGTTTGCTAGTTACATTGCAGTGAAATAACCAAAATTTGGTATGCACAAATGACAAAAAAATCTCAGATCTATCTAAAACTGTTTTATATGTTTATGGAACATTATAATTTTTTTCAGAGAGTGTTTACAAAGTTCCTGAAAACAACAAGAAAAAAATCCATTCATGAACTTATAAATTTTTCTGTGCTGATAAAAACCAATTCTTTGTGAAACTTTGGAAGAGTGAAATCTGGAAAAGTTCAGAGGAAGATTTGTTTGCAGCTCAAACACTAGCAGATTTGGTGTTTTTAGAAATTTTGTCAATTCTAGGTTGGACTTGTGGGCTAACTGAAAAAGCAGAGAGCAGGTTTTTATTTTCCTCTCTTATTTTCACCTCTCTACTTACAGATTAAGTATGAAGGAGGTTAAAAAAAGTCAAAGAAATGTCTTGAGTTAATGTAAGTAGTATGTGGTGTTTTCTCAGATGCAGGGTGCAGTTAAAAGATAAGCAAGTTGGTTTCTTTATTAGAAGAATAACATATGTTTGAAGAGAGTAGTTCTTAGCTGAAAAACAAAGTTCTTGTGAAGGAGGGGAGGGTAAAGAACAAAAGGAGTAATGAATACTGACATTTTTATTTTTCATTTTAAATAGCTGCCTTTTTGTGCTCCAGTTGTCCTAGCCCAGTCTGTTGAAAATGTATGGACCACTTGCAGGGTTAACAAACAGAAGCGCCACTTACTGGAGGCTCTGTGGCTCAGCTGTGGTGGGGCAGGTATGAAAGTCTGGCTTCCCCTGTTTCCCAGAGATCATCGAAAACCACATTCCTTTCTGTCAAGACGGATCATGCTGCCTTTCCACATCAACATATACCCACTGGCTGTTCTGTTTGAAGATGCCTTGGTTCTTGGTGCTGTTAATGACACTGTGCTCTATGACTGTTTATACACTCAAACCAGTGCTAGAGAACACTTAGAGGTTCTCTTTCCTTTCTCTATTGTTGAGAGAACCTCTCAGATCTACCTCCATCACATTTTACGCCAGCTCTTGGTTAGGAACCTTGGTGAACAAGCCTTGCTTTTGGCCCACTCGTGTGCCACATTACCATACTTTCCTCATGTACTAGAACTGATGCTTCATGAAGTGCTGGAAGAAGAAGCTACCTCGCGGGAACCCATTCCCGACCCTCTCCTTCCCACTGTGGCAAAGTTCATTACAGAGTTCCCCCTCTTCCTGCAGACAGTTGTTCATTGTGCTAGGAAGACAGAATATGCCCTGTGGAATTACCTTTTTGCTGCTGTTGGAAATCCAAAGGACTTATTTGAAGAGTGCTTAATGGCCCAGGACTTGGACACAGCTGCCTCTTACCTTATTATCCTACAGGTAATGGTACCTAGTATATTGTAAGCATGGTGATATTTACTAACAATTTAGTATTTTAAAAATGCCATACCAAAGTTGTGCATGTTCAACACATTTTTAATTTAACAGTTTTTTGTTGATATAATGCCCAGTTATGAAGAAGGGGCAGATCATGTGATGTAAGTAGATAGTTTACTGTTTTTAAAAAGGAAAATAGCATGAAATTTTCTTTTTATAGTCTTTAGTATACGTGAATGTGACTCGATGTGTCTTGACTTAATAGACTTCTGTTACTCTACAGGAAAAGGAAATAATTTAATAATGCTTTGTTACTTGCAGAATATGGAAGTTCCAGCAGTTAGCAGACAACATGCCACTCTCCTCTTTAATACTGCCTTAGAGCAGGGAAAGTGGGATCTTTGTCGTCATATGATTAGATTTCTTAAAGCCATTGGCTCTGGAGAAACAGAGACACCCCCAGCTACACCAACAACTCAGGTTTGTGATGAGAAAAGTAAATATGTGCACTGAACCTTGTATGATGAATCTTGATGTTACATAGCATGTTTGCTCCTTCAAATACACATTTTGATTTTCTTGGTTTTAGGAACCTAGTTCAAGTAGTGGCTTTGAGTTCTTCAGGCATCGCAGCATTAGTTTATCCCAATCAGCAGAGAATCTCCATAGCAAGTTTAATTTGACAAAAACACTGAGTATGCCTTCTGGCCCATCTGGAAAAAGGTAATGGGTAGTAATGTTCTCTCCTTCCCCACTTTGTTAGGTACTGTACTAACTTTCTTAGTGATTTAAGTTACAGAAATACATTTGTATGATAGATTTGTCATAATCGCCCTCCACATGTTTTGCATTTGTCTTTTCACAACTCTTAAAATGTTCATGTCTCTTATAACCTTCTTGGGAGAGTATACTTGTGTAGATGTGTTTGTATGTATATATGCACAAGTATACTTACATAGATATTGCTGACCAAAAGCCTCTGAAACCACCTGATGTATGTGTAGTAATTTCAATGGCTAGTGAGACCACATGCCTCACTTTTGAAGGGTCTGTTTTGCTGAAAGATAAATTTTGAAAGCTCACGGTTTGCGGCATCATAGCGTACAGTGTGCTGTACCACTGTGTACATCTTGGTCTAGCAGTGTGTTGGCAAGCTACAAACAGGGCCTCTTAACCTTGAGGTGAACCTCTCGAAAGCTGCTGTATACAGAACTGATACTAATAGGTGGTGTGGTTCAGAGGCAGCACTGAGCTGAGATTCATTATTTTGTTTTGTCTTTTTTCCCCCATATAGACTTGTAAGACAGTACTGTCTTAAAAGTTTTGATAGGCAGTGTCCTAGACTAATATTTGTCTAATTTTCTAAACTTATTTCTCAGAAGTTGGTTTATAGTGGCATCTGCCTTTTATCTCTACCTTTTTCTGCACTGCTAATAGTTTAATATTCTGTGAACACTGCTGCTGTTGTAACTTCCATTCTTTATTTCATCTACCTGTTGAGGCAGTGGGATCTTTTAGGGAATATAAATAACAAGGGATTATGGAAACTGTTTTTGATGTTACATAGAAAGGCCAGTCCCGCCCACTCTGGTCACTCGATGTGCTGTTGCCAACAGCCTTTGTGACTCGGTTTTATCAGTCTTAACACCACTGTTCTCTGCTCTGTGTATAGGTGGAGTAAGGACAGTGACTGTGCTGAGAACATGTACATTGACATGATGCTGTGGCGCCATGCTCGGCGTCTGCTAGAAGAAATCAAGCTGAAAGACCTTGGCTGCTTTGCTGCACAGTTAGGCTTTGAGCTGATCGGCTGGCTGTGCAAGGAGAGAGCCAGAGCTGCCCGTGTGGAGGATTTTGTGTTGGCTTTGAAAAAGTTACACAAGGATTTCCTCTGGCCATTTCCAGTCATACCAGCTTCATCCATTAATTCACCTTTCAAGAATGGAAAATACAAGACAGGTGCTGTAACATCTGAGTTGATATGGACTAGGTTTTCCTCCTGTAGTCCTACATCTGGGAATCTCAATCTGTTCTGCCTCTGTTCAGGCAGAGCAAAGAACAGGATGAGACTTGTCACCTGCACAGTTTCTCACACAGGGTGTATTTTTTGAAGGGATTATGTTTAGCTCATATGGCATCCCTTGTATGATTACTGTTTCTGTTGAAGTTTCCTGCTTTTTCAGGTGTGATGAACTGGGTATCACTTGTGCAGACATTGGAGCAACCTCCATGTTCAACTCAGTGTACATTCTGCTGCAGAAAACTGCTAAAATAAATTTTATGATATAGTCTTTAGATGAAGTTTTATTATTTTTAAATTAAAAAGTAATGTTCCTAATATTTGAAATTCACTTTACGTTAGAGGTTAAGAACTTTGAAGACTTGAATGCAAACTTAGTGTTATCAATGCCTCAGTTCACGGGCTTATCTCCTTACAGCAAAGTTGACACTAGCTGCCAAGTCTTCTTAGTAGGAGCATCATTATTTAGTTCTGTTGATGCTAACACTTTATCATATGATAGTTCTTCTGTGCCAGTGCTCACTTAAAAAAGCTGATTAGAAATTCTTGAAATACCTGAACTTGCTGCATTTCTTTTGATTTTCTTAGTCCCTCAGCAAACTAATTGAATATTGACTTAGATACAAGTTTTAGCTTCCTGAAATGCTTGGAAGACTGTCCAAATTTCCTTTTGGATAGTTATGTGACTTTTCCATGGTGTGCTTGGGGTTTTTTTTTTTCAGCCATGGGGGAGCAACTGCTAAAATCTCCATCTGCAGACACCTTTGTAAACATGGAAATGGATATAGGGGTTTCAAACACACCTCGGAGTCGTAGCTGGCTTGGTACTATCAGCTCATCCCAGAGAGAGATTGACACGATTTCATCTCATGGACCACACATGCAAGATGCATTCCTTTCTCCTTTGCTAAGTAAAGGTTAGTCACTCTTCCTTCTCACTGCTCAATGGAAAAATGCACCTGGAAGTATGTGCTTGTATTTTGGTATGTGTGTGTCACTAGGGTATTGTTGCTTCTCAACTGCTGATAAGGAAAATTCAGGAAAAAAAACCCAGGACATGTTGAAAAATGAACTGAAGTTTTTACAACAGAAAGATAATACCCATGTCATACAGACGTAAATAGTGGAAGAATACAAAGTGATATTTTCTGATGTTCCTGTCTGTGGGGGGTAATTTGAAGTTCAGTATTATTTCATTCTGGCTAGGAAGACTGTCCTACGGCTTTTTATTATTTTTCTCCTTGTTTCCTGCACAGATCAGCCTCTTGCACAGGTTGGCACTGCTGTATTTGCATAACTTTATACTTTTGAGTTTCTTTAGAGTTGATATTAGATGTGTTATCTATTGAGGAAGTTCAGGAAATTAGAGACCTGTATAGTTTGGCTTTTTCCTATGGTTGTGTTTAAATTGCTTTTCTAAAAGCTGAAACGTGTGCTTTGAAAGCATGTGAAAATACAAAGGGGCGTTTTATTTTTCATGTATGTTGCTGAACACAGAGAGGAAATGTTTTTTTGACAATTGATCTCTATGGTTTTTTGAGTATTTTTATTCCATCTTATTCTTGAGCATAGAACATCATTTTCAACAGTATCTAAGTCATGTTATTTCCACTCTATTAGGGGAAAGAGACATTCAGGGCATTTGGAGGTCCTCTCCATCTGCTTGGGCACTGTCTATTTTCAGTCCTGTTTCTCTTGTGTATTAATTCCAGAGGTTGCAAGAATGCATTAGGTTGAAGTGAGTTTGTTGCAGAACTCAGCAAAGAAACACAACTTAAATGGGGAAAATGAGTATCTCTTTTCATTGCACTGGGTGACTGCTTGTACTGCCACTACTGTTCTTTCTATAAACAAGTGTCATTTTTCTGAGCTTTTAGTTCAATGGACTTTGGTATGCGTTTAGAAGCAGTTTGTTTCTAAAGTAAAATTAATAGTCTTTAAAACATTGCTAGCTGAATTCCAATGATAATAATTTCACAGTTTATTAATCCAGCAGTGGTATTCATAGGCAAGAAGTTAATCAAATAGCTTTTTGACTTCCTAAAAATTTTCCCCAGAAAAGATGCATCTACTTTAATATGGAAATTGTTCTAAATGGTAGGTGCCTCCACAACTCACCACTGTAATGGTTTTAGCTTTGCTGTTGTACTGCTCCTTTGAAAACTATGGCTACATGTGTTTGTCATGCTTTTATTAAAAATACTTGCTTCTTTTTGTAATTAGTGCAGGTAAATACTTAACATTATAAAGAATTCAGAATCTTCAGGGTTTTGTATGAAGAACTTCATATTGCAACTTCATTTTTAACAAAATTAGATTAAGAAAGTAGCATCTTCAGACAGACTGTAACCCTTCCTAAAGACTTAATTCTCAGACTATAGTATGCAAGATGTCTCTGTGCTTTTGTGATGATTGCCAGCAAATCTTTAGGATCCCTTATTGATATTATTCTGCTGAATTATTTTTACTGGATAGCAAAACTACTGCATTCCTGCAACAATAGTTCTACCATACAGTGTAACAAGAAAAGTGCTGAAAATGGGATGGACAATATGCCTGAAGTAACTGTAAAAAAAAAAAAGGAATTGCTGTTTAAATTGTCAATTTGTATAGGAAGTAATAGTTCAGAAATTCTGAGTCTTACTAAAGTAAGTAGTTTCTTTTTTCCCTTATGTTTCTGAGTGTTTTTGATAGGTGATGAATGCAGCATTGGTTCAGCAACGGACCTGACTGAAACAAGTTCTATGGTGGATGGTGACTGGACCATGGTGGATGAGAATTTCTCCAGTCTAAGTTTAACTCAATCAGAACTTGAACATCTCTCTCTAGAACTGGCCAGTAAAGGGCCACACAAGTCACAGGTCCAGCTGCGGTAAGTAAGGTCATGTGTACATGTCAAATTAGAATTGCTGGTATGCAGCATTAGGAGAAAGGAACACGGTCTACAGAATCACACTGGGATTTTTTTCTTCAGAGTGGAAAAATAAGGAGACTTCTTTTTTCTTTATAGGTACTTGCTACATATCTTCATGGAAGCAGGATGTCTGGATTGGTGTGTTGTCATAGGCCTTATTCTCAGAGAATCTTCAGTTATCAACCAGGTTTTCAGTATAATGCAATCCTCTGATATTGATGGAGAAATCTGTCAGAATATCAAGACTGGCCTACATGCTGTTGACAAGTGGGCTTCTACAGATTGGTAAGTATAACTTTTCACCTTCCTTTTAATTCTAGTTAGGGATAAAGTTACTTTTTAGGTAACAAATTATTTCAGGCCGAAGCAAAACATTTTGTCAGGACAGTCACTTAGTACATTTTTAATCTCAAACTGGGAAAAACAGAACAGAACACAAAGCACAACAAACCAAACCCAAAGCAACCAATCTTCCAACTTTTACTATCTTATTAATATTGCCTTTTTTATTTATTTAAAAAAGTTTCTGCTTTTCAGGCACATGACAGAAGTACTATATTTTAATTCACTCATGGTGCTCTATCCCATTGTCTTTCTAGCCCTGGGTACAAGCCATTTCTAAACGTCATCAAACCACAGATCCAAAAACTAAACGAAATAGTAGAAGAGCAAGTACAGCCTGAAGTATTTCAGCCAGTGAATCCTTCTAAGGTTCCTGAGCAAGCGAACCCCAAAGCTGAGGAAAGCAGGACTTCATCTAGCCATGGCACTAATCCTCAGAGTGATGCTGGCAACAGCGGTGCAAGCAGACATGAAGAGGACAAGGCTAAGATAGAGGATGAGGATTCATTCCAGGAAGGCAGTTACGACTGTGTTGTGTCTTAAATGGAAGATGAACAACTTCCTAAGCATCAGGTGTGAAAGGAAGCAAACCAGCTCTTAGACATGCTTCCATGTTTTAGATTTGAACTCTTTTTTTTGTTATTTTTTTTTAATATTTCAATCTTTGAAATCTTCAGTGGGGATAACTAAACAGTTTCATCTAATAAAAGGAGGCAAGATTCTTTTATGATGCAATCTCCAGACTGCAGCTTTACATTTTGATACTTTAAATAGTGTTGGAAATTCAGTGAATACTTATGGAAACAGGTTCAGCTAATGTTCATCAGTACCTTTACATCACCAACACATTCTGAAGAAACTACTTAAATCTTGCTTGAGTTTAAAAGACAAAGAGGGGATTAAAGTTAAAAACTGTTATTCTTCACAGCTTGCCTGCCTAGTAAGTGTCTGATCAATGCAGTTCAGATTGGTTTGATACTGATATTTTGTATTAAAGGACTGTAAAATATATTGTATGTTTTTGTGAATAATCTTGTACAAATACTCAAGACTGTACCATATTTGGAGGTACCTATATGTATTGTGCATGTTTCTAGATGACTAGTAAAGTTAAAGCAGAGTTGCACTTCTTTCTGGATGACGCATACTTTACTGACCTAACACTGACACAAGGTGGCTTTCCTGTTTTTTACTGCCACTTACAGATCTTGTAGTTGGGTTAAGGGACTGCTGAAGGTTATTTATTTCATTGTAAATTCTTTTCTGAAAAATGGATTTTTTAAATGTAAATAATCATCATGCTCTTGCTATGGAAAACTAGTTTAACAGCCCATACTTAAGCATTTTTCAAACATTTTATAATATGCATACTTCTAAGACATATTTAACTTTCATACAATGTTATGGAAAGCTGGCTGCAGAAGTCTGTTCCTTTGAGGTACTTATTTTTTCTAGCTGCTGTCCCTATGTAATAACTACCTGTAACAGTATTAATTTAGATATTAGCTTGTTTGTACTGTGCAATCTGAACAAAAATGCAACATTACTCATTTTATACACAATAAACTAGTTTATTTTTTATAACATCACTTGATTACTGACATGGACCAAACTAGTCATCATAGGGTAGTTACAGCATCCGTTGCTTTTCTAGTGTAGTTACTAAATGCACAACTCTGAAAAATTAAGACTATTCACAATTAAGTTTGAAATAAATTGTGGTTTTATTATCTTTTGTTCCTTTGTAGATAAGATCAAGTGCTTTAAAATTTACAAATATTAAATTGTTGCTTTAGAATGGCTTTATTAAGCCAATACAACCAGTACAAGTGCAATAATTGCAAGTATTACTTGGAAAGCTGGAGCTTTTAGTGAATGCAAGTTGAACTTCATTTTAGGAATTGAAACTGATGTTGAAATTAGAGGAAAGAAATACAGTTTGAGTCCCAGCATTAAGCGTATTCTGTTCTGCATTGTAGCTACTGGTTACAGATAACGTCTATCATACCTACAAGCCTGTTGTGACCTAACGTCAAAATCCATTATTGTTTTAAGGGGATAATACTTAAAGCTTTTTTTATGATAAAAAACCTGCTTAATCTATGTTAAAAGAAATAAAAACTGTGCTTCAAGTTAATATTTTTCTGTGGTTCTGTGGTAATGATGTAAGCCAAGCCTATCTTGATCAGCTTCCTGCTGTTCAAGATCTGTACAAGTAAAATCATAAACATTCTTAATATTCATATCTTACTACTGTGCTACTGTTGCTTAGCAGGTAAATCTTTTTAGTTGTGAAATTTTAGAAGTTTGTACCTCTTTAGTAGTAAATATCTCTATGCAAATCTTATGTGCTAATTTTGTATTTCAATTTCAGTGCTATCATATTTGTAATTAAAAGACAAATGTATTCAACTTTATTTGATGTTACTGCTGTGAAAAGTAACTATTTCTGACTTCAAGCCATTTACAGTAAATTACCAAAATTCAAGTAGGCTGTCTTAAAGAAACAAAGCTGTCCAAGAAGCCACCTAATGAAGATTGTTTTATAGCTGTGGCCTGGTTTACAGGATGAAGGAATCAAGCCTTTACCTTATTAGTGCATCTTAGGTGGATGTAACTTCAGTTGCTTTAAAAAAAAAAAGTGTACTGGATGTGTGGCAAGGGTGTGGTAGCAAGGAGGACTGCAAGAGCTGCCCCTGTAGCAGACAGAGGCAGTTCCAACAGCCCTGCCCTGGGACACAGCTGAGCCTGTCAGACAGGCTGCTGCCTCTACTTTCTAGCAAGGGGTAAAAAATTCTGAGAGAGGAGTGAGCAACAGTCCTCCAGACAGCCAGGCCTATAAAGGAGGAGGAGGTGCCTCAGGCACTGGAGCAGACATTTCCTGCAGCCTGTGAATCTGTTTGAGTAAGCCCATGCATTAAATTATATTCTAACATGCTTGGTATTAACGTCTTACTGCTGCGGTACTGTTCAGCAGTTAAGTCCTATTAGAGCATAGTGAAGCAGGCTGTCCACCTGCAACCCGTGACAGACTGTGTCAGAACAGGTGCCATACGCTGTGGAGGACCCCAGTGAGCAGTGAATGGATGAGCCCTGCAGGAAGCTGCAGCCTGGAGACCCCATGCAGGACCAGGTTTCTGGCAGGAACTGTCCATGGGAGACCCATACTGGAATAGTCTGTTCCTGAAGGACTGCCCATCTAGAGGAGGATGCCATCAAGAGGAGTGGAGCCTGTGCTGGAGTGTGAGGCGTGCAACTGTGTGAGCACTGGGAGGAAGCTGCAGAGAGGAAATGTTAAAGACTGACCCATGATGTGACACCCTCAACTGACTATCCCCAATCCTTCTGCACCATCATGGGAGAGAAGGTAGAAGAGTGACATTGGATCTCGGAAGAGAAGGGAAACTGGGGGAAAGTGTGTTTTTATCTGTGTTGCTATCCTACTTTATTTTTGGTAATAAATTAATTTTCCCAAAGCCAGTTTGTTGCCTGTTATGGGAACTAGTGAGTAATGTCCCTGTCTCAACGCGTGAGTTCTCTCATTTTCTCCTGGCGTGCTCAGGGGAGGTATCAGAGAGCAGGGTTAGTTTTGTGACTACCCAGCAGCCAGCCAGGGCTAGCCCACCACAAGAGGTTTATTCATCTACAAATCTGCACTATTAACCTAAACATAGGAAAAATGGGCCATTAGGGTCAACCTTTTTTTATGGAATTCTAACTTCTTGTTACTCTTCTCGAGCATGTCTGGCTCACGTGACTGATGTCAGATTTTCTCCTTCACCACTGGTCTGGTTCTCATTCTGTGCATAACTACAGGCCTCTGAAAAACTGCAACAATACTGTATCTTCCTTGCTACCAAATTAAAAGATCCTTTCACAGAGGGTGTACTTACAAAACTGCTTGGATCAAGTGACATTTCTGATTTTTCACCATTACTTTTGTCAACCTCAGTAAGTTAACTTTTCATCAGCGTGTTTTAGTCTAAATCAACTGATTCAAGTGGATTTAGAGCTGAAGTGCCTGTAAGCTACAGGTTGAGACACACTGTTAAGTAAACAGAAATACCTGAATTCATAATTAGCCAGAACCTGTACAAAAGAGGTCCTTTTCAGTATATTGTGGGGAGAAGTTGTCTGTGGCTATAATGATATAAAAGATGATGGATATCTTGATGAGGATGGTAAGTTGGTTTCAACTGGAGGAAGGAGAGCCTCCCAGGTAAAGGAAACAAAGGCTACAGCCACAACTTACTGTCTTATTTTTGTTTTCTATCCTAGAGCTCTAGTGGGCAGTGAGATGTCAGCTTATGGCGAGTGGGTAAGTCATCCCTGTGTTTAAACACAGAATATGGAGGAGCTTTCTCATACCACTCTGAAACAAAGATACAGCTTGCTGAATGTTCTGTTTATCAGGTAGCACCTGAAATAAGTAAGCTCAAGGGGTTTCCTACCAAAGGGCACTGAGAAGACTTCATAAAAGCTCACAGCTAGAGACTGAATCTAGCTAAATGGCAGATACGAAGCATCTGAAAGAAAAAAAAAGGATCACCCCATCTCCACAGGAAAAAAAACAAACACTATCCATGGACAAACCATGCATGGTTACTCAAATTCATCTGTATGTATTTTTTCCAGTCTCAGACTGAAAGCATTTTTCCTTTTTAGCTTAACTAGTGCTAATTTTTAAGACGGATTCTCCTAGGTTTCTGAAACCGAATTCTTGAAAAAAACCTTTTGTTAATGGCCAGTGATGCTTGACACTGCTTGAAATAAAAGTAGAAATAAAAGTAGCAGTGACTCGATCTTCCTGGCTACTTCCTGCTCAAGGTTCAGCTTTATGCTTGGCCTATACTCAAGCTGCACCCACAACTTTGACATGAGCATTAAGTGTTGCAGCCCAACAGGAGCCTCTTCTGCAGTGAACAGGGAGCCTGGCTAATTTCCAGGACCAATTGATCCTCCAAGACTGGAACAGATTTTCGTGAAGACTGAGAATGCATGTTCTGCCTTCAAAATGGAAGTCAGTTATGTAAACTGACACGAAGTTTTTGGAGACGGAATGTACTTTCATGTCTCCTCGCCATTCTCCACCAAGACCACATACCAAGTTCTAAGGTGGGTTATCCTACAGGCTCCTTCCAGATAATCACAAAAATCAGATAATGCTTAGCCCTCATGGGAAAAAAAGTGTAGAACAGCTTTGCCATACCGGCAAACTCTTTGTTAGCTCTGTCCCATATGCTACAATTAACTCTGTGCAGACTTGTTAGATCTTGTCTATTTGATTAGTGTTTTCCCAGCAGGCTTACAACCCAACCTAGATTGGCAGACATTAAAGACAGGTCTTGCTAACCCCATTCAGGCGATGATAGCTGAAATTCTCCTGCTCATTGCACCTATCCCAACATGCTTTTTCTTCAAATGCATACTTCTACTTCACAGGCAATCTTGAAGGTATGGTGACACACTTTAATAAACGCATTAGATAGTGTGCACACAACATGTACAGGCCTCCTTTGCTTAAATTAATAAAATGCTTAGTACTTAGATTCAGAAATAATGTTAATAGAGAACATAATAGATTTTCGAAGCCACCAGGTATCAGAGAAGATAAGGCTGTGGATGTAAACTGTTTCAGATAAACACAGAATTCTAATCTACTATCTGTTTACTGCCTTCACTAAGAGCAATTTTTCTACTCCCGGACCTGATATCCTTAAAATGACTAACTACTTGCATTTAACACACTTCAGAGAGTACAGCACATAGCATTTTTTCATAAGAAACACTAAACCACAGTAGCAGAAGACTAACCTGTTTGTACCCAATGGGGAAGCAGATGGACACAGAACCAGCAAAGTCTTCCATCCTGTTTTTCTATTTGTGACAATAAATCTACTGTCAGCTATTAGTATTGCAAAGAATACTCTGCTACCAGTAACTCCTCTTCAAGAACCACCTTCCTGTCCAGAAACCCACGCAGGGTCCCCATTTTAACTTTTCTCAACTCAGATGTTTCTTACGTTCTTTGGCTATGCTTACCTTCCACACAGATCTAACTCTAGCTGTCTAACTCTAGCATCAGTTACCAGTGTTTCTACCCCAAGCTCAAATAAAACATTACTGCAGTGAATAAAAACTCAAGTATGCCTTTAATTGTACTAAAAATCACGCTTCACTGATCAAGTTTTGCTTTTATTTATAAAGACAGAATTTTGCAACAAACCAGACATACCTCATAATTAAATTACATAAGAAGGGTTAAATCCTGAGATGATAGAAAAAAGTTACTGCTTCACTGAAGTTTAAGAAATTGCCAACAGGCGTTTTTGTATTTTTGGCTCCCAATATGAATTCTTCACAAAGCACTTTTTCAAAGCTTTAAATCAGAGACAAAGCACAAAAATCAAAACTGAGGAAGACAGTAAATACCAGTGCAGCTTTAGTTAACTAGCTGTGCATCAGCTAAAGTACAGTACAAGA
The DNA here is from genome assembly GCA_013399895.1 of Serilophus lunatus. NCBI lineage: Eukaryota > Metazoa > Chordata > Aves > Passeriformes > Eurylaimidae > Serilophus > Serilophus lunatus. The sequence continues at coordinate 44,344 of VXBA01003564.1, forward strand.
CATTTGTTGGGATTCAAAACACAAGAGTTTTAGTTCATAACTTCGATTTTCAAATCACTCACTAATAGCACTTCTAAGTAATACAGAGATTGCATTTTCAAATCAGATACAATTAAGTGGGTGAAGATTAATGCACTTTCATGTAGAAACCCACTGTTTTTAAGATACTTATGGCCAGTTCATTATGATTACAGTAATTAAACCTCTTACTCTAGTCCATGAATCAGTTGACAATCTTTATGAGTGCCCTTTGCAACAAATGAAACTACTTCTTGCCACTAAGATGCACAATTACAGAACAATTTGAAGGAAAAATACCTGACTGGAGAGTTGTTACCATCACATCTCACACAAATTAACTGTCATGTAATTTTCTTTCACGTACCCTGCAGACTTACCAGTACTAGCATGTTTTTACTCGAAATGACGATGCATGCACAAAATCTGGTTTGCACGACATTAGGCAATACTCATGAGATGAACAAAACACTGTAAAATTTGTAGTGTGGACTGATGTGGCCAGATTTTTCATATATAGTTTGGAAAAAACCATGAAGTTTCTTCAGATATACAGAGTTCTTTGAGTTTCTGAAATTACCAATAACTAAAAAACCCAAACAACCTGGTAAGTATAAAAAAATAGGTCAGTAGCTTCTGATTTCAAAGCTTGTCAATTAAAATTGGAAGATACTCTAAATCACTCACAGTCATTTATAAAATCCCTCCTGTGAAAATAATCTTTTTAAGATTACTCTTTTAGGTATTTTTCCTTACGGAAAGCAAATCTTATTTTAAGAAACCGTTAAATGTATTAGCAAAGAGCAATACTGTTACACTACCAAAAAGTCTCTCCAGAGGAGATACCAGCATTAGCCAATTCTAATAAATTGGAAGGTAACTTGAAATTTAGAGTAGATTAATTATAAGACACCAAAATGAATGAGTGAGGACTTAGCATTATTACACATGAAAGAGCAAGTCACACACTCACGTCCTGATCCCAATACCTAAAGATCCCAATAGGAACAAAAACACAGTATGATAGTTAGGTTGAACTTACGCACTCAAGCTGTAACACTGAAGGGACAGAAAAAAGGAAAGGAACTAAGTTTTTCAACAGAAACATGTAATCTGCATGGATAGATAGTTACCACATTCCATCTAAATATTGATTTTCCTGCATTGTGCATTTGCCAAGGACTGGGAATGCAACCTACACAAGCACCATAACTTTCAGTGACAAAAGTAACGTTTAGGACTTTGCCACCTCTGTCCTCTCACCATGGGAACAAGCACCTTTTAGCTGAACACCTGACTTGAATAGGATGGGCAGGATTGGTAAGTGATACTCCACATATGCATGAAGTATATTTACATTTTGCAGAGAATCAAAATAATTCCGTGATGCCTTTCCATTACAATTGCCACCATATATATTACACTATTGTTACCTCCTCAAGTGCAGTTTTCATTTTAAGAAACCCACCAGCCAAACTGCCGCTTCAGTGGAAGGACCAGCGCGAATTGCATTCACATTGACATAAAGTACCATTATATCCCCAAGAGAGCAGTAGTCTTTAAACTGCCAAGGAAACACCATTTGTAGCTGAAGTACTTTAAATTCTTGTTGAAGTCTCTGGCATCTTGTTACAAAGTGCTTGCTACAACAACATTCTATAGCCCTATTGGCCCTGCATTATTGTCAAAAGACAAAAAGATCGTAAGTGCAGGACCAACCAGAAGAAAATGTCCAGTTTGGAAACCTCTCCAGTAAGGCATAGAGTTGAGGTGACTTTTGATCTTCACCAAAAAAGTAATGTGCTGCTATGGCGAGGGAGACTATTCCATCAGAATGCTTTTCTGGAGCCTGGAAGTGAGAAAAGAACAACACAGCTTTTATGATTGTTTACGGCTTTTAAATGTAAGATGATCAATCCAGATGGACTTTTCCACAACAGTACCTATGCAACACACTTCATCATGGACTTGTATATTAAAACACTTCCTATCTTCAACATATCACTCTGATTAAATGACGAGTTCAATTTGAAATGAACTGGCAACTAGATATTTAGATCACAGTGTCTCTGACATGTTAGCATGCTTCACATGCAACTTCACTGTTTGTTTTGCTGACAAATCGAGATACTCCAATATTTATACTGATCCTTCTCCCACAAATTCTGAGGATGTAAGCCTTTTCTGCATAGCTTTTGTCACTATCAGTCTTGCAAAGTTTGTCACACTCAAGACTTGTGTCTGCCTTTACTGAGTACCCTCGGAGGATTGTTTGTCAAGTGTCTAAACTGCCTGATGCAGGAAGGAACAAGGGACTTCCTGAATTTTCAAAGATTCTTGTAGTATTTACTCAAAGATAAGATGCTGTTAAACCTATGTACAGATCTGCAAAAAGTTATTCACTGGCGAGTTAAGGGGTAGGTGGACAGATCGTATATCCCACTGAAACATAAATGCTGGAAGTCTTGCTTCCGACTGAAAATAATATGAAAGAAAATTTAGGAAACAAACCTTTTACAAATCTCTTCAGATTCAAGACAGGTAAATTTTCCACCAAGGACTCTCCGTAATTTCCCAAAACTAAGTAAACAAGTTACAGGAAAAGGAAACTACTCATAGTAGGAAAAAACAACTCTAATAAAAATAACACTAGTAAAGATAAAACTTCAAAAACTATGAGGTTAATATTGGAGAAATCCAAACTTATAATCTAAGACCATGAAGACAAGGAAATATATTCTCCCTTAGTAGTTTGGCAGGTTAGTGGAGTACGCATCAAAAATATACTTGTGCTCATATATAAAGCTGACATACTCAAAGGAGGACACTGGAATTAAGATCTGTCAAATAAAGCAAAGCTTTAGGAAGTTATGACATCTTTCACACAGGAATGGGGTCATGTTGAACAAAAGGGCAGACCAAGGCATCACCAGGTCTCCAGCGGTGATATACTCACCATCAGCTCGACCCAGAAGTGCCAGGGTGCAGCTTGCAGCCCGTGGGAGTAAAACACAAAGTAGTCTCCTCCTAAGCTGGCAACCGGTGTGCCGTCCCCGAGGGACCAGCTGGACAGAGCCGAGCCCTCGTGTGGCCGAACATACAGAGACATGTGGCTTGGGCCTGCAGAGATGGAGACACGTGTCTAGATGCACCAGCAGGCAGAGATAGAATAACCGCCTGTTTTCCGATACAACAGCATTATTTTGTTATCTGTGTGTTACTATTCAAAGCATGATACAACTGTGAATATAACAGTACATATAATACAAATACAATATAGTCCTATAGTAGTTATATGTGTGTATGTATATATGCACCTGTATATGTACATATATGCTTAAATATATATATGGGTAGGTGTTCATAGATATACACACTCAGCTATAAAGTGGACTTTTAGAAAGGACTTGCTGTAAAACGACTTGAACTCAAGACAGATAAGGTTATCAGTCCCAGAAATACGAACTGCAGCACGACACCTAAAGTTTCTAATGTTGAGAAACTTAATTAATTCATGCTAATTCCACAAAGCACTAAAACCTGCAGTACTGGAGTCAAAACCCGATTTATTATGGGCATAAAAATAAACACAAATCATAAACCAGACCCTCCAGTCACTCACCAGATACTTCAAAGCTTAACCTCACAGAGTTCTGAGGCATCAGCTCCTTGGACAGAACTTTGAATTGAACAGGGCTTCTTGGCAAAATTTCTGGAGCAGGAAGATACCAGTTTTTCCTGTGGAGAAAAAAAAGTTTCAAGTTACTTGCAATACAACACCCTCAGGTACTAAATAAAAGAAGCCAAGAAGAAATTTCTGTACAGTATAGCTGACTGTGCTGCTACTAAATGAAATATTCGAAAACTACTGATTCTAGCAGAAGGCAGGTAAAATCAGCAGCTTGTGGCCAGACAAATATTTAAAGGATGTATTGATAGAAAAATAGTCACTAGTGTAGTCATTCATTACCTTCATCTACCTTAATTTATAAAACAACTAAGTAAGAATATGTGCACCTTCAAACTGCTACACTTTTGCTCACAAGATTCCTAGGGTATGAGAAACAGTCACAGCTGCTTTTCTTTTGTAGAGACCTGCTACTCTAGACATCCTCTGCTGTCAGAAGACAGCACTTAAGCAGAAGTTTGTCTTCTGAAGGTGAAGGATTATTTACTTTTAGCCCAAGATTATTATGTAAGAGAAGAAAAAGTAAGGTTAAAGATTGCGTAAGTGACCGATGTGCTTTGCAGTTAAGTGCACAAGTGAAGCAGAGCTCACACCAACCGGAACATGAAATGCACTGGCAGAATCCAAGGAAGGCCACAGAAGGGAGCCTGCTCCTCACATGGAGTTCTAATAGTGTCATTAATTTCTGGTACATAGGGAGTTATGTGAGATATTCCATTATAATCGAATCCATTAATCCATATCCCAGAGTCACTTTTAACCACATTTCCATTTAGATCATGAAATCTTCTGCTTGTGTGCTAGAAGAAAAAAACAAAACACAGAAATACGATGGAGTCTGTAAAGTTTGCAAGAGTCAGGGTTGATTCTGAAATGTCCTCTGTGTCAGTCCTCAAGGTCTACTGAATTTTCAGTATGCACTGAACACACATCTGAGTATGAATATAAACACAAAAATTACTCAGATCACAAACATACCATGAGAACACATTCAGAAGATAACCCCAAGTATTAGCTCACCTTCTACAACATTCACTTTTTAAATTAACCACTGTTCACTCAACTGTCCCACTTAAAACCCCCTTAAACACGCCACTTTTCCGACACAGATGAACTGAACACTAAGATTGAACAATATAAAACAACAGCAATTCTTTCAAATCCAGGCAAAATCATTGGAGCATTTAAATCAAGCAAGTAAGGGAAGGTGCCTGTTCTGGAGTGGAAGAGGTGGGAGAAGTTCAGCTCTGAAAGAACAAAACAGTTTTGCAACGAACAGAACACAATACAACATGCAAAGCTTTTCTTACCTGCAGAAAGACTCGCTTAGGTTTTGGATTAGCTGCATCAGAACTGTAAGGAAAGAAGATTCCACTACAAACGAGAATGAGAGTGACTACAAACACAGTAGTTAAAGTTACTAGCGTCGTTTTTGTACTTTTGACAAGGTAAATGAAGTTAATCTAGAGAATAAAAAAAACAGCTCAGTTATAAAACTGCAAGACTCAAGAAATAACACACTACTTGTAGTACCGAAAAATTCAATTATGGAACTGAAACTACATTAAAAAAACCTAAGTGCAAGTATCACTTGACAAAAGATACTTTGTAACCTCAGTATTTACAATAAAGAGATAAAAAGTGAGTACTTCCTGGAGCTTTCAAAAATTTTCCTATTTTTAAAACATCTGGCAACAAAAAAAATGAAAACTAGAACCTTTCCAGATTCTATAGCAGCAGAAAAAAACCCCAGACCTGAAAATTCTTTTTGAAGTGTTGTGTATATATTTTTCAGCCACAAACTACACCTAAAATGAATGCCTGCTCAAAATTCAGCATTACATTTCATATTTTACATCAACCTTTACTACATCATAGCAATGTAAGCCCTGCTTCAATGACCATTCTTTTACTAATACAAAACAGGCAAACTTTGACATGCTTTCAAGAATTTTCCTGTAAGATTTAAGATACTGTCAAATTATCATTAACTTCTTATTCTAAACTCTAGAGAAAAGTTAAAAGTTTTGTAAAACATTTACAAATTCTACTTACAAAATAGGATGACAGAATCATAGTGAAGATCACAATAAATCCTGCCAATACCATATCTGGTGGAATTTCTGAACCACTTCGTCCCATGACAGGCGTAAACATTTCAAATACAGTCCAGCTAAGATAAAGCATATATAGATAGGGAGCAAACATGCCCAGCATGTACATCACAATAAACTTCATTGTGGCACCTGTAAGGGACAGAAAAAAAGACAAAAAGAAGTAAAATCTTAAAAGGACACAAACATACATCTTCACTGATATATACTCCTGCAAGGCCCAATGCACAACACTGGTCCTCATCCCTGATACAGATATAGAAAGGAAATCTCATTTTGTAGAGCCAATGTTAATGTAACTTTCAAAACCGCCATAAAACCATTCTTGCATTACAAACAAAAAAAAAAAAAACAACCAAACTAAACAGGTCTTCTGTCCCAAACATTCTTCAAATATTACAGTATTTTATAAAACCTTTCTGGTCCATTAAAATATCCAATCACCTTTTAATAAACACACATATTATTCTTTTAGCCTGAGACACAAGATGTTTTTCAGTGTATTTTCTCACATTTTCAAACTGTCTTTATTTCAAGAGTTTTCTCATTACAAAAATGTGACATAGTTCATTTGACTATCCAGGATTTCTTTGGTCTAAATATGAGAGTAGAGGCAGAGGTTTTGAAATACAAACCTACACTCCTCAAAACTCTTACCTTTTTGGCTGAATTCCTTGTAGGTCATCAGCTTAGTGAGTAAAGGAAACGCTACCCATAACGTGCAAATGAATGCTGAGCAAAGGCCCATCTGAGTCATCACAGCCAATGCAACAGACCAAATCATCAAAGAAGCATCAAAAAAAATATCTCCGAGGGACTGCTCATTCATATTCTGTAACAAAAAAAAAATACACTTCATTACTGAGCACATTCCATGGACCTCACCTCACGAGAACACATAGGAAAATCCTTGTTTCTTGTATGTGTTTTCCTTGGGCAAAACGATTTTGACAAGCATCATTTCACCGTTCTCTTACCATGCAGAGTTACTCATGGCGGTGTACTTTTTTACTGTTTTTTTAAATCTGCTGACATAGCTTGAAAAACAAAGTACCTGGGTTGGGGTGTCAGGAGGGAACATCAAAATGACAATACAAAGAATACACAAGGCCAGTGTCTCAACTACACAGGCAAAGAGGGTCTTTTTATAAAAAAAGATATGGCATATTAAGAAGTTACACTAAGTAATAAAATTCACTTCTTTGTGAAAAGGTTTTTACACCTCCTGATAATCTAAATTCGTTTTTGACAGCAGCTGCTAACAGACTTCTTATACAAGCACTGTTATTAGTGCACAAATATTATACTGGTGCCTTTACAGGTCATGTCACAAGCTGTTACTTCAGAAGACTACATTAAAATACGTTACTTGTGTTGAATAAAAGACAGGCATAGGGGAGATAATACAAGATATGTTTGGAAAAAAAAAAAGGAAAGTTTAATCATCAAAAATGTAGCTTGCTCTGGTTTTGGAGGGGGTTTTTTGTTTGGTTTAGCTTTTTCTTTTAAGTTACATGGGTAATGCTACAGTGTTTGCAGTGCAAGATTCCTAACTGCAAATCCTGCTAGTAGCAAGGACTGCTTGCGTGAACAGTGGTTGTCATAAAGCACCTAGGGTGAGAAGAAAAAAATAAATAAGGGCGAGGGGGTGAAGAAACATATGAGTTACCAAACCTATTTCAAAACATAAACTCTATTAATTCACAGGATGTTGAGACACAGACAGGTATTTTCTCTGATAGCCAAGGGAGAGAGAGGCTTCCAAAATTTTTTTGCAACTCCTAGTAAAATTCAAGTTACAGAGGCAGCATAAACTGTGCAGTGCAGTACAAGCTACAGCATGCAAGACTTGTGATTTCCAAATGGCTGCTTTGATGATCAGGCATCAGTAGGCATGAAGTAGATCCAGAGCCTTGAATGTCTAAACAGTTAGTGAAAGTACAGGCCAGCTAGAAAAGACAAGAAAACGGTAACACTGCATATATTTTATAAATGGCTCATCTTTTCCACAACAGGTCAACACCACATATATGTATTTGGTAATATACATGACCAGTTAACACTCCCCTTCCATAGAAAAATAAAAAAAAACCCACTTCTAAATAATGGCATGATGGATCTACTTAGAACTTTTCATATAATAAAATCTCACTAAATTCTTAAAACTTTTTGAAACTTTTGGATGAAGCTGTTTTGTTTTTAATACAAAATCATTATACTATCAACGAAGCATATGGGGTTGTTATCAGCTGTAGCTATTGAATTATCATACTAGTTAAATTGCTTTGGCTAGTCCATCAAAAAGAATCCTAAGTAGAATAGGAAGACAGATAGTAATTATAATAAATAGCAGCAATGGAAAGGTAACAAACACTAAATTCTCACCCAGCTTTGCAGTGGCCCAAACAACCTTTACCTATAGCAGAAAAGAACAGAGACAAACGAGAAAATACCTTTAAGATCATTTGAATCCAACCTTAACATAGCACTGCCAAGGCCACCAGTAAACCATGTCTTTAAGTGCCACGTCTACACATCTTTTAAATACGTCTGAGGTATTTAAACCCCTTTCCTAGGCAGCCTGTGTCAGTGGTTGATAATCCTTTCCATGAAGAAATCTCTCCTAATATCCAACCTGAACCTCTCCTCACACATCTTCAGTTCATTTCATCCTGTTCTACCATCAGTTGCCTAGGAGAAGAGGCTGTCGTTCACTTGGCTACAACCTCCTTTCAGGGGGTTGGAGAGAGCAATGAGGTCACCCCTGAGCCTCCTCTTCTCCAGGCTAAACAACCCCAGCTCCCTCAGCCACTCACCAGAACTCATGCTCCTGACCCATGACAGCTCTGCTGCCCTTCTCTGGACATGCTCCAGCACCAAAATATCCTTCCTGGAGTGAGAGATTAGAGGTGTGGCCCCTAGTGGCAAGTATAGGGAGATAATCCCTGATCTGGTTCTGCTGGTCACTCTATTGCACATACAGGTCAGGATGCCATTGGCCTTCTTGGCCACCTGGGCTCATGTTCAGCCACTGTCAACCAACATTCTCACGTCTTTTTCCACCTTGCAGCTTTTCAGCCCCTCTTTCCCCAGCCTGTAGTGCTGCCTGGGGTTGTTGTGACCCAAGGCAAGGACCCAGTACCTGGCCTTGTTGCACCTCACACCATTGGCCTTGACCTATTGATCCAGCCTGTCCAGCTCCCTCTAGAGCACCTTTGAGGACAGAATCACAGAATCAATTAAGTTGGAAAAGACCTCCGGGATCATCAAGTTCCAACCTGTGACCCAACACCACCACGTCAACTAGACCACAGCACCAAGTGCCACATCCAGTCTCTTCTTAAATACCTCCAAGGACACAGTGGCTCCACCCCCTCCCTGGGCAGTCCATTCTAATGCTCAATCACTCTCTCTGTACAAAGAACTTCTTCCTGATGTCTAACCTAAACCTCCCCTGGCACAGTTTAAGACTGTGCCCCCTTGTCATACTGCTGGTTGCCTGAGGGAACAGATCAATCCCCACCTGACTAAAACCTCCTTTCAGGCAGTTGTAAAGAGCGATGTGGTCTCACCTGAGCTGTCTCCTCTCCAGACTAAACAACCCCAGCTCCCTCAGCCGTTCCTCACAGGGCTTGTGCTCCAGCCCCTTCACCATCCTCGTTGCCCTTCTCTGGACACGCTCCAGCAACTCAACATCCTTCTTAAACTGAGGGGCCCAGAACCGGACACAGTACTTGAGGTGCGGCCTCACCAGTGCCCAGTACAGGGCAAGAATGACTGCCCTGGTCCTGCTGGCCACACTATTCTTGACAATGGCCAGGATACCATTGGCCTTCTTGACCACCTAGGAACACTGATGGCTCATGTTCAGTTGGCTGTCAATCAGTACCCCCAGGTCTCTTTCTGCCTGGCTGCTCTCCAGACACTCAGTCCCCAACCTGTAGCTCTGCAGGGGGTTGTTGTGGCCAAAGTCCTGGACCCAGCAGTGACTACTAGAATTTTTACAATAGCTTCACTTAGAAAGCTTTATACAGCACAGAATTCTGTATTAGAAGAGGGCATGACAGAGCTAGAAATCCTGACAGATGTAAGAAAAAAACTCTTTCTTGAACCACCTGAAAAAAAAATCACATTATTTGATAAGCCATTTATGAATATAAATGACATCACTAAAATGACATGCATAATAAGGACAGAATAAAACAGAGGGAGCTGGAATTCCAAGTTTTGCAACAAAATGTAAATGATAAATCAAATTAAATAAAGCGTTAATATAATAAGAGAGACATAAGGAGCTACCACACAACAATATACAATTAAATATAGGGAACCTGTCAGACCAGTACATTCAGAGGAAAGAATCTCATAAGATTCTAAGAACATTCGAATAGACCTGTAGATTCTGTAATTATCAAGAATACTGGAAAGGTATCAAAAAAACTATATTCTCCAGCTGTTGCTCCACTCTTTTATTACTGAAATGATCACAAGAAGGTAGGGTGCATACACAGAAGAAATAATGCCTTATATTGTATTCTAATAAGGTTTTGCCTTTTTCCTGAAATATCTCCTAAAGGTCAAGACTGCCTTAAATCACAAAACTCTTATCTCTCTTATGTTTAGATGAAGCAATTTTTACAGTGATACTTCAAATACTCAAAATCCTTTTCATCTTTTTAATTAACTCAAAAATTAAGTCTTCCACAAACTAACACTACACCGCCCTTGAACATTAACACCCACATTGAGCCTACCTTGTAGAAGAACTTCTTAGCCAGCATATGCACAAGAATAAGCTGAGCTGCAGCTGCACTGCCGTAGAGAGACACAGAAACATAGAAATGGGTGTACCAAGAGAGAGCCCGTCCAATGAATGAGACGAACACTGCCACTACAAGCACTGCCACCAGTGTGCAGACCCAACTCGTCAGGGTTAAGCCAAACGCACCAAGTAATTTCTTCAGGTTATGAATAGCTACAAAAAAGAAAAAAGTTTGATTCAAGAGTTGTATGTTCTACTGCAGACCGAAATCAAAATTTTAATTACTCCGTAGTACAACTGCTTTAATGGCCAAAACACACTGCATGAGGAGTCCACTCTGAAGACTTCTCAACAGCATTGTCTGAATCACTTAGTGTATTACTTCGCAAGTCTTTTTTTTCAGTCTTCTCTGTGGCAAGGTTTATTCCCACAATACTGGTATATTTTGCAGATTACCATGCTCCTGATAGTAAAAATTTTACTAGGGAAGCATTGGAGCCACTCTACCATTTTCAAGTCTCAAAAAACCAAAAAAATTTAAAACTTGGAGTTGTTTTTTTTGTAACTTTTTCTTAGCTCAAAAATGATTTCTGGATTTTGAGGAGGAGGTGGGGGAAGTGCTTTTTGGTTTGATTTTTTTTATAAACAGGTATGTTCCTACACATGAAAAGGTCTAACTATAAGATTTAAGTAGATGTACATTCTTTATTAAGCTTTGCTGTCATTTTCCCCATTTGTTGTTTTGTTGCTTGCTACTGCCTATGGACAGGTGTTAAAGAAACACAATTTTGAAGCTGGGTCTGAACTAACAAAACAAAAAAAAATTATAGAGATAGTAAGCAATTTTTTTCAATTTTTAGATCTTTAGAATATTTAATTTTAATCTTCATGAAATAGTAAGATACAAAATCATGATTCATAAATTCATCTAGGCCTATCATATTCTTTCAGCATCATAATTATTCACAGTTGAGAGATGTAAAGCAACTCCTATGACATGCTGAACACCTAAAATTTACTTCTGAAGCTTATCTAAAAAGATGCCATAATGGCCTGCACACTTTTTCATCTACTAACTGCTATTCATTAAAGGGTAATGTGATTGGTTTCTTTAAAAAAACCCTAGACTTACCTCTCGTTTTTGACTGTAATACTTTTTTGCTTAAATAAATAAAAGCAATTACTGCTGTAATATAGTTCATGATTGTGCCAATGCGAGCAGGATAAGCCAGGACAAATAAACCAAGTATATCAAAGAACACAACATTTCCATGTTGATACTCAAAAGATTTAGCCAACTTTTCTGATGTTGCAAGGTATTTTAGGACAGCTAGAATATTGTCTCCTATTAAAAAAGCAGATACACAACATAATTACATCAAGGTTGGTAAATTAGCACACAGCATTTTTTTGTTAATACAACTGTTCTTAAAAATCACACAGAAAGATCCTCAACAAAGGCATGAATACACAACTGATTATTCCCAGACTGGTATTTGAGGGTACACACAGAACAATATTTTCATGAGTTAATCTATACAGCTGTCACTAAAATGAGGATATTTGGGAAGCTTCATGAATTTAATGAAGTGAATAGTCAGTTTTCAGCCCATAAGCCCCTTCTTCAGTTCTAATATTTAGCACTGAACACCAAGGCTAACCCATAGAAGAGTTCATTGTTTCCTAATCTTCTTCCTCTTCTCCTTGCCACTAAGTGACCTCTCCAGGTTTCAGTGACTATAAATTACCTGCCTTCCTTTCCCTTCATGATTGTAAGGTAGAAGACAAGGAGGCTATTTTCCTTTCCTTTCCTTTCCTACAGGCACCAATCACCTTTTCCTTTCCCACAGAACATGCAAAACACATGTAATCATATGAGAACGTTTGTTTTCAACTTTCATTTTGCTTTCACCTGACCCTTGTCCTTACTGGCTGAAAAGTTTGTTTTTACTTTTTTGTAATCTGTCCTATATTTAGCAAGAGATTTGCTACAAAGTCATCATGACCAGTAAAACCATCTTTCCAACAGGAATTTAGATGTGTTACTTTCTGTCTTGCAGATGCACTGGTGCAAGAAAGTATTTAAAATTCCTATTCTTGCTGGTCATCTGTATTGTCTTCTATATAAGATTGAAGAGGGAATAGTCAAAATCCTGAAGGCATTTAGGATTATGTTAGTTTTTCCTGGGAAATTAAAGGTGTTACTGTCATCTTCTTTACTGCAGTTTGTCAAACAGCCTACTATGAGCACAACCCACTGTAAAAAATAAATCCTGTTTACTCTGTCTGTGTGCTACCATAAGTTTGACTGAGATCTGTACTGTAAGAAAAATCTCGGTTGGCAGATCAGTATCTATGTCACCAAATGTTTCTCATCAGAAGCTTATGGGTAATTAACAGTAAGATTGAGTGAGAGAAAAGGAGCACAGAATGCTGAACAATCAGGTATCAATGGCTAGACAGTAACTTCTATTTGAAAGCAACCATGGAATCTAACTAACACCACTGGATGTTGATAAAGTTTATATTGACCAAACACATTTCTTTTATATTTAAAATATATATAAAGAACAAAGAATTAACTGAATATACCATGTCCAAATGTTCTAAATGTGTAATTAAAATTATTTATTTCTTGTGACAGCCATCTTACACAGCAAAATGGAAAAGCAGCTACAACACTACTCTTCGGCAAATTACTGAATTCTTAAAATACCAACCTGCTCTCTGAATGGAATCTGTTAAAATTCTGTCTGATGTGTCATATTCTGTATGATAAATGTAGCCATTTTCAATGAAAGCCAAATCTATTCCTACAGAAAAACAAAAAGCATTTTTTAAATTTATGTAATCTTAAAACCCCAAAATAAATATGTGAAAACCTCACATATGTTTCACAGAAAATGAGGCTCTACTTTGTAGCCCAGTCATTATCTTTAAAGATGACAGTCTTTAAAAATAGTCTCCTTTGTGAAAGACAGACTAACTGAGATTCTGAGTGAATTATAAAGACAAGAGTTTCAAAACATTTTAAAATATCTGTGCTTTCTAATGTACTGATTCACACGACTACTGATCAGCAACTGGAGAAACACATGAAAACTTCCAATCGTCTCAGCTTCGCAAAAAGATGTACAAGATTCTTTCCAAATGTTTATTTGCAAAACTTCAATAAATACTGGCACTGAAAAGTAATAAAAAGGATCATTGTGGAATTATAGAAGCATCTTCTCAAAAGGGCAAGTGTGTTCTTTTTACTTCTAATGTGTAAACAGTTTTTCAGAGAGCTAGTCTAAAAACTCTTGGAAGTTCAAATAATTTGTTCAAATAAACAAAAACATTTACCAAAGCCCAAAGGTTATTCTGCTAGATTAGTTATACAGTCACCTTCTCAGCTGCACATTCTAAAAGCTGCTACCTGCAGTCTGAAGCCTCACAGTTTTGCAGAGGTTTGACAAATTAGAACTCAACTCTACCGGTGGACAAAAAGGAACAAATTAGTTCTTTAACTCAATTATTTACTTGTTTAGGAAAACAAAAACAAGCCCCAGACATCAGTGAGAATTCACTTATCATCCAGATATGATTCTGAACAAATAAAGCACACACTGTACATAATCAGCTACTTTATTTCCAGGCTGGAAGAATACTCTAGAATAGTTCAGAATATGCCAGAATAACTGCTTTTTTCTAACAATCACTTCAGAAATATCACTTTCCTTGAAAGTGACTCCAATGACAACCTGTCCCAGACAAGAGGGATTTTACAGAAGCTTACCGCCTTTTGACTTGTGTCACACTGTGTGAACATTTCACATTTTTTTCCCACCAGTCATTCTCTGCAGAACGGGTAGGAAACAGCAAACAGACTAGCCAAAACTAAAAAACATCTGTCTGGCGCTTGACTGCGACCAAAAAACCACACCAAACCCCATGAGCAATAAAAATGCATTAATGACTAAGTCACTGTCTTTATAAAAGATGATTTTGGTGTACCTGTAAGATACAGACATTTCATTTCTGCAAGCAGGCTATTAGCATCATGTACTAAAATGTTTCGAAACAGAGTATTTAACACACTGCTGCTGATTCCTGGAGTATTTTCCTGATTTTCAGGAAACTTTTCTAACACTTAGTTCCTTTCTGGAAAACACTAGTCTCCAAAAAACTTCCCTAGCAAATTACAAGACAATTTAAATCTAAAAGCTCTTGCCTTAGGAAAAAGGCAGGAAAATTTGCCCCCAATGTGAAAGACAAGGCAAACTTAAGGACCTTCACACAGTGAACCACAGAACAGTATCCTTTTTATAACCTTAATGCACACTAACATTTTTTCGATAACATACCTGGAACATTGCCAAAATCTCTGTAGATACGGAAGTCTGTATCCGCTGGGATAATACCACTCTGGAATATTTCCTGTGCCACCACAGAGGCAAAGGGATGTTTGGCTGCAACTACGTATGCTTGTACCAACCACGGGTTCTCAGGCCCTAACAACAGATGAGCAGAAAGTTCACAGCAAATACTTTTTGAACGGCCAGTTAAGATATGCATCTTCGTGGAAACAAATAAAGAATGCAAAGGAACTCACTGCACTTCTAATGCTCCTGCCCCACAGGGGATATACTAAGTACCATTTGTGTTGGCTGAATGACTCACACTTGAGAGAAAGAATACAACTGGGGGAGAAAGAAATAAGCCACTGATGCCCTGTGTGTTCAGTGGCAGAGCACAAAAGCTATCTCCCAAAGAAGTCATAACCTTTAGCTGAGCTTCCAATCCATCATGTATGTACCACACATCATTGTTGCTGTTTTTACATAACAGTTACACACTTAAAGCATTTAGTGCAAATAATTAGTCAGCTCCAGCAATACAGGAAAGTCAGAAGTCTAATCAAGATGAAGCACGAGTAGCCTCCAAAATACAAAAGTTTTGTTGCTTCCTCAGCAGCAGATGGAGTTCTAACGGCAACATCTCCTTGCAACCCTTTTGAAAGAACTGCTGTGAAAAATAAATAGAGAATATGAAAGGTACGAGTATGTAACATATATGTGATACTCAAATGTTTTTCTCCTTGTTACCTGGACATAAAAGGGAAATACAACTTTTATTATTCTGTTCAATACAGGCTTCACACCTATGAGGGAAGTTCTGTTGCAGGGCTTTAGCCTACAAGTATCTATCTGAAGACTGAGAGCAACTTAGTTGCTGCACAGGCTCGGGAAAAAGGCATGGAGGCTCTCCTGTCTTTTGCTTATCAGCCACTTTTAATACTCTTTCAAGTCTGCACTGTTTATTACCAAATTATCTTTATGTAGAAACTGGACACAATGCAAGCTCATACCTGTTTGAAAAACAAGTTCTTTTCCTCCTACACCTGCTGCCTCCAGGTTAATAAAAGCTCTGATTGACTTGGCCCACTCATGTTGTGTAATGAAGCCATGACTAGCCTTGATGGGAAAACAAAAAAAATATAGGTTAAATATCTACCAGATGAGAATAAATGCTATTTTCCATCACTCAAGGTTGGATATAACTCAAGACATAACTCAAGATTTGACAAGGCTGACAACACAAACAGATGCAGAAAACCCAAGTCTTCTCATTAAATCTATGTAGACAGTATTCTTCATCTAAGTGTACTTCCCTTTAAAATCATACACATTTTCCTCAGCATATTAAGATTCTTATTTAGCTAATATCTCAAGAGATTAAACACAAGCCGTATCTGCAGTTACTCTTTCCTTTGTCAAGATTTTTAATGCACGGCTTCTATGTATAGTCTATAATACTGGCATACTCTCACCTGTAAGATATTTTCCTCTGCACCATTAAATAAGAATATGACGGCATGCTCCAGGGACTCTGGTGATTTTGAAAGTGTATTAAATATTTCAAGCATCACTGCACAGCTAACAGCATCATCACTGGCACCTTAAAATAATCAGGAAAATAGTAAGGCTTACAACAAACAGATTTGCAACAGAGATAAGAGAAATAAAAAGCTTTATGCTATCTCAGTCACTTAATTTAACTTCGGTATAATTATGTCAAACTTTAGTATATCTTCTAGTACTGCTTGCACCTTGTGTCTCTACTAGTTCAAAGCAACAGCAGAAAGAAAAATAATATTCAGAGTTTGGGTAAGGGAAGCAAAAGACTTCAGATACAATACTGCTGTTCGAAAAAAAGCAAACTAACCTGGTTACTGAGCAAGCAAAGTGATCATTATCTATTTTCCTAAGAATAATAGGAATAAAAAAGGATGTAATTTTCACTAATAGCACACTCAAACTTTAAAACATTCTCACATAAGTCACTCTAAAGCATTCTACACTGTTATAATTCATTCGACTAACAGTACAAAACCTCAAAATAACATAAAGCTAAGATTGCAAAATAAAGCTGAGGAAATACCAGAATTCATAACTTTAAAAAATCTCCTGAAGTATTAAGCATTTTAATACAGGATTTTCCCAACCAAATGCTTTGCACCACTCTTCCTTCTTTGCAGAAACCCCTTTCACTGAGTTCAGTAGCCTGTCCCCTCCAAGTTTCTTATCCAACACTATTCTAGACTTACTTTCTCACACCTCCTCCTATTCCCTGCCATTTAGTTCATCTTGATTAAGCACCTTTTAGCAAAACTCTCCCATTTTCCCATTTCTCACACTTCAGTGAAAGCTGAGCACCCTCCTATCCCACTCTAATAAATAAAATTTGGGAGAAAACAGAAAAGTAAACCCCATTCCTTCAGTCCTGGCTGGCATATATAATGTTGACATGCACTGAGATGACAACAGTGTGGTAAGGCCTCAGCATGCCATTAGGGCACACTTGTTAGCCGCTAAAAATGTTCCAAAAAAAACCCCAAAAAAGCAACAAAACACCACACTTTTCCAAAGCTTTTTCCTAGGCAAAACTTGGACACATCTGCTCTTTCCATGAAAAGGGCATATTCCTAACACAAACATAAATCTCGGTCTAAATTTCAGCTTTAGCTTATTGCATGGAATAAACAAGCTCAAAATCTTTCCTACACACCATTATCCACTCTATTTCTCAGAAATTAATGTCTTTACAAAAAGACCCCCACACAAATACCTGGTTTAAAGCCCTTATCATTACAGATTCTCTTTCATGTCACAGAGTATCACAGAAAGATATTCTCAGTTAGAAGAGACCTTTATATTGCTACCCAAGTTTATCCATAGTTTACCCTTAGTCAGATGGAGTTCTTTTACCTAACATGCTGCATTGCAAACTCAGCAGAGAAGTGAGTACAGTTTCCAGTGAGATCAGTCATTTACCTGCCTCACTGTGAAGCTAAGAAAAATAAAAGTGGCTGGCCTCAACAGACATATAAATCTACATCTGATAAAAGAAGTCATGTAGCCACAGACTATTACACAAGCTCACAAAGAAAGTATCATCCCCAAATACTTCATATTTAGCGAAACTGACAGGAGGTTACAACAGATTTTATGGCAAAGATCAGCAACCTAAGAAAACCAGATTATCAGCTATGTCTGCAGTGAAAATTTCAAGGATGTTTCTACCCTCAAATTTGCTAGAAAAGAATCAAACAGCCCATACAAACTGAAAATTAGCACCATTAGAACAAAGACACATTTTAGGACTTCACACTTTATGTTTTCCTTTCACAAGGAACATACAAGCTTTCTAATACTGATCGTTTACTGAGTTTTGCTTCACTCATTTTGGAGGCATAAGCACCACCAGCAGATTATACTCTATTACCTGACTTTCAAATATATTACTCATTGATCATTAAGTTATGCTGATTATGGTGAAAAAATCCACATTTTTCATACAAAAAAAGACCCGTAAGCAAATAACTAAGAGAAATACAGCAGAATAGAAAACCAAAGGTTCTTGCTTAGGTTATGTGCAAGTGGCACAGCAAGAAAATAAAAGACAGAGCAGCTTCTCGCTGTTTGTAAAGGGCTAGGCTGCTCTGTGATTAAGGGCAAGCACACAGGCTGGTTTCTAGCTGCTCCACAGATTTCTGTAAAATCCTGCAAAAATCACTAGTATTTTTTGGTACTTTTGTGCAAGGTTGGTGAATATTCTACTGTCTGAGTAACTGTAAAGGAAATAATTGATGTAGACACTATCCTCTGTTGCAGCCACAGGAATGAACAAACAATTCACCCAGGGCATCACTTTCTTTCAGTTTTCAATAATTGTAGAATTATGCTTGTGAAATACTCTAAGTCTGGGAGACATATAAAGACTATACATACAGTAAAGTGCATCTCTGTGGTTCCTAATCACTGAACATGTATAACAATCTTGCAATTATTAAGCTTAATTTGGAAATTCATGTTGCTCATATATGGTTGAGGAGAAACAGAAGTTCTGTGTATTACTCGTTGACAGAAAAAACACAGAAGGAGTACAGCAAAAGCTTTGTTTCTCTAGCCATACTCAACTGTTTTTTCATTAAAGAAGACTATTCACATGTGCTAAAGAACAGAAAGTTTATCTCCCCAAAATAAAATACTGTGTGGGGTACAAAATGAAGAAGCTCCAGTTAAAGATGTACTCTTGGTGAGTGAGATCAGTGGGCAAACTGTAGTAACAGGCAAACACACCTGTGGCTGAGTATTACAACGAATTTTGTGTGATCTTTAGATCCCTGCCTTCCTGGCACTGTTAAAAACAAGAACGTACAAAGCTGCACCCTTGCTGCAATAATTATTCAACAGGACTACAATTTATACAAATGTAAAGGAACATGACTAAGAGAACATGCAATGACAGTGAAACTAGTAGCAAGAGATGTATGCACTACCAAGGCAACAATACCCTAACTTTTGATCTGTCTTTTGAGGCAGAAGTTTTGAACGTAGAAAGAAAAGGGAATAAATTGACATAGGTTAAGCATATCAGACTAAAAATCTGAGACACCAGCAAAGGGAGGGGAAAGCACAGACTAGTTAGTGGGGGTGGACTGAGTCCCTGGCACAAAGCATCCTGTGAAAGGAAAGTCAGACTTGAATCAGTACAGAAGTACAGAAAGACCTGAAGAACAGGTGTAAGCAGCACATGAACTACATGCATAAGCAGTGAATTACGAGAAAGGCAGACACAACCAAACTTCCTAGAAATCTAAATACAGCATCAGTAATTTGCTGCCTACCAGAAAGTGAGAGCGAAATCCTGAGTTTAACAGGATCAACCTGTCACTCTAAACAATGAATCTCACTGAAATCAAGCAGAGCAGTTGACAAATGCAGTATTCTAACACGGCTACGTGGTAGGAGAAAACCACAGGCTGAGCTCTGTGGCTCATGCAACACGTGGAAATGCAGAACGAACACAGGGACCTACCTGGGGTATTCGGTACGGAATCAAAGTGACAATTGGATAACACTGCATGCTCAGCTCCATTTCGAGGTTCCAGCTTCACTATGACATTGGTTATATTCGCATAGTAACTAGTAAAGCCTCCTAAAAAGTCAATGCTGAAGGAGCCTGTGGGCCTCTGTATATCTATAGATATCTTGTGAGCATTTGTGCTTTCTCTTGCTATTTCCCTAATTTGTTTTAAGAGGTAGTTAACTGCAACAACTTCATTTTCTGGACTTCCAACTGTTCTGGGCCCAATTGCTGTTATGTTGTCAAGATATTCCCTGTAAGACATAAATTAAAGATTCAGCATTAACAAGTTCAACATTTAGTATGTAACTTATCTACAACTGTAACATTTTGGTACATTGCTCTATTTCAAAACTCAAGGTAACCAGAAGAGACTGAAGCCAATTAGACAGTCACTAGTCAAGATGTCAAGGATCACTACTGTAAATGGGCACACAGGACTGATCTTTACTCAGGGCTCCTTATCTTATCTATGACGATATTAAAGAAAACTATTGGTTTTCATGTTTGAATGTGTCCATTCAAAAAGGCGTAAAAGGGTGAATGCAGAAGCCAAAGATCTTTAGCGAGGTTCTGCATATGCACACATGCTCTTCCCCGAACGTCTCTCTGCACAAGCCCGTTTTCACCAAGACTTACACAGCAACTACAGCGTTAGAAAGCTTTATTCCTCCCGACGTTTCGGTGACACGCCAACTAAACCAATCTGCCAAGAGGCTTTCCCAGAAACCTAAACGAGGACTAAACGAGACCACCAGAACTTAACTACCGGAGACGCGCTGCTCCCTCAGCCCAGGCCGGCACCGTTCCGAGGGCTGGAGCCTCGGCGCTGCCTTCGGTTTCCTGCGAGCGCCCGGAGA
>VXBA01003565.1:4027-65946 GCA_013399895.1 Serilophus lunatus
TTTTTTTTTTTCTTCCTTCTTAAATATGTTATCACAGAGGCGTTCTGCCAACTACTGATTGGCCCGGCCTTGGCCAGCAGCGGGCCCAGCCTGGGCATGGGGGGGAAACTTCCAGCAGCTTCTCAAACAAGCCCCTCCCTCAGCCCCCCCCCCCACTGCCACCAAAACCCGGCCACAGAAAAACCAATACATGTGGTACATTTGCTGGCCTTTAGACAAGAGTCAGCAGCAAGAAGGGGATGAACTTCTCTTGGAGGTGAAGAGCAAAAGGACAAACATGTTTCTTAAAGGAAAATCCTGACAACTGATGATGGGAGGAGGGAAGCCCATGCTGCCACAGGTTGCTCTGAGAGATGATGGAATCTAGAATCTTGGAGGGATTCTGATTTTGACTTTGGACAAGGGCCTGTGACATGTAACGTCCAAGTTAGTCTTGTTTGGAGTAGAGGGTTGGACCAGGTATTCTGTGAAAGCCGTTCCAGCCTAAACTATTGTCATTGCTGTCATTCTTCTGGAGTTCTGTCTTCTCAACAGGGATTTTTTTATTTTTGTCTGTAGATGCTAAAAGGCATGAATAGCTTAGCCTGACTTACTGGTGTTTGGGAAGACAAACTTTTAATTTCTGCTATTGTGCCCTTTCATTATACTACAGATTTTTATATGTAAAATATCCATGCTGTGCTAAAAGTTGGACCAGCTGTGGAAGATAATGACTGGTTCCATTTCACTGGATATGAGGTGAAGAATTTTTCCTTTATTAGTTGTTTGGAGACTAATGCTGATGAGAGTTTCTGTTGCTGTCGCTTTCCCTTAGGGGCTAAAGCATTCTGTGTTGTACAATGTATTTTGAGAATGATGTAGTGAATAGCAGTACCCAAAAAGTTTTTTAAAAATTCAATAAAATACAAAAAAACCTCATGAGGACTATTTTTAACTAATTTTCCAGCCTCTCTGCAGCAGGCAGCAACATCATCCAGTAGACTAGATAGCTCAGAGCCCCATTCAGTCTGGCCTTGCGTAATGCATAGTGCTTGCTATTTATTAGCACAAAGCCAGCCACTGATACATAGAGACGAGTGCGAGGAACTATCACACTAGCTTTGAACTTGAAAATGGAATTTTTCTCTTTTGGCTCTAACATGCTCACCTGAGTAGTGTGAGTGGTGTGAGCACATGGGCATAAAGTAACTTGCTCCACCAAATGCTGAAACAAATACGGGAGCAATTACAGGTATCAAGTATCTAAGTTTGTTTATATTAAGTCTCAAAGACTGTTGTTTGATTTATATTCTAAACCGGAGAATTTCATTCTGCAAGTTTCCTACTGTGGGAAGTAGGAGACAAAAATCTAGGAACTTCTAATCAAGAATTAACTGTTATTTGATATTAGACTAATTGTCATGAAGTTCTGTCTTTTGGAAGAAGTGACACAGGTAATATTTAAAGGAAAATGTTATCTGTACACATTTAATATTTACTCAATATGTATGTTATGTGCTCTTAAATATGTTTTGTGAAAATTGCTTGCATATGAAATCTCTAAAAAGCCAAATATTTTCTTCAACATAGACCCAAGAAAAGAGATTATTTTTTCTGAGTTTTCAATTGATTCCTCAGTGGAATCAATTCCACTGAGAAAAAAGTCAGGTAGACTTTCTATAGTATTCCATTTCCAAGTGAAAAGTATACCTATACTACTAAGACTTGTTTTACCTATCTACTTGGTCTTCACACTCTTGATTCCACCACTCCTGGGCTGTCCTGTATAACACTATGCCCCCTTATATCCTAAAGAACTTGAACAAGTTTGTAATTGTGAGCATTTTTCTCAGAAATCATGGTCAGCATTTAGTTTCTTGTTGACACTCTTCATTTTGATCCATTTAGTTCATAGATTTATTTATGATATCCTGCAACCCTCAGTCTCCCCAGCTTTGCTGTGCCATGTAGTGATGAACTTGCTTTTTGATCTTGGTTAACACATTTTGCAACATAGAGAACACATGGATATACTGTATTTTTTTCCTATTTCCTGATACTTTGCAACACTCTTCCATTGTTATATCAAAAACCATGAACATTGATACTCTGCTTTTGGTGTCTGACTTATTTTTTCTGCAAGTGTATCCATTTCTTGCCCTTTATGTATCTCTGATTTTTGCTCTCAGTGCAATTCTTCCCCTGAAATTGCCTGGACATTAGTTTCATCTCTCCAGCATAAGGTGATGAAGTAGTGATATCAGAGTTTGATAGCAATTACTGTACCTTAGAGAAAAATAAAACCCTGGGTAAGTTATGTGTGTCATAATGCTCTTCTGTCTGTGAGCAGAAAATCTTGTTTGCTGTTTGTTTTGCAATTCCAACACAGTGAAAGAAAAAATCTCATTGACCTTAGCAGGAAGAGGATTATCATACCCTTCTAAACAAGCATCTGGATGTGACAGCATAGGACACTTGGGTCATTTTATTGTCACCATCCATCTCTTAACTAAATCAATGATTTCTTCCATTGAAGAAGAGCAGGAGGAGAACACTAGCAAAGAGCTATGATATTTATCAAGATCTGGATTCCAAGGCAAAATATTTCCTATTAAGTTCAAACTCGTTTTTGTTGAATATATAGCACAGCAATAAAATTATTATACTTAAACATAGAATGTAATTTTAAGAGAGGATTCTAGTTAGGCGCTAGTTAGGCCAGTGTCTCCTGTCCTCTAGCTGGTTCAGAGATTCCATTTAAAAGCAATTTCAGGCAGAATCAATCCGTCTAGTATGGATGTCTGGAAAACATTAAACTTTGGATCCTGAGAGGAATTCAATTTGCATTTCAGAGAGAACTCAGGGACAGACACTAGGTTTCTCTTGTCACGGGCTCACAAACCTAAACTAGTTACAAAGCTTTTTGAAGACCCATATTCAGTTATCTCTGTGATGTAAGGATAGCATAGAAATGAGTGTAAAATTCTTTACTTAGAGATTGGTGTGATTTTATTTTTTAGTCTTGAGCCATTTTTATTTAGAGCCACAGAAATTGATTAGTTCTTACAGATGATCAATTGCTAATCCATTTAGGTTTTGATGTTCTTTTTCAGTCTAAGAATAGAGGATGTGAGCAAACAGTAAATATGACTGGCTCTGAGTTAGCTTATAATGTAATACAAGAGGAGACATAGAAAATCTTTGAAGCTATGTTTTATGTCTTGTTTACATTCTAATTTTGAGAAATAATCTTGGGAAGGAAATCCCCTTTTAATTAAGAAAGAATATTTTTTTTATTGGGTTGATCTTAAGTATCATCTCATTTTCAGGAAATAGTTGTCGCACCAATATAAAGGAATGTGTATATAATGGAATGTATATGTAATTAATTTATAATATAGTCACTTTAACATATAAATTTTAAATTCTCATTAGTAATTTATGTGAGTATGTATGTATAAGCAACCATTTGTTATTCTGAACTATCATAACTTTGCTTGCTTCATGTGAAGTTTTTTGGGAGCAGACAGAAAATTGTTAACAGAGTTAGTGCTGTTTAAGCATTTACTGGAAGGTTGCTGAATCAAAGCAGTTGAGCATGTTGATGCTTTTATTCCATTGGGATATATTGAGTAGAATGTTAATTTCAATTATCCCTTGAGAAAGAAAAAAAAACACTTATTTTGGGGGGAGAATCTGTTAGCATTTTCCTCACCTTAATGTGATGCTCGGATGGCTGTGCCCTGTGTTTTCCCCATGCAAATGACTGAATGGAGGAATGCAAGCTCCTCTCAAGTCACTTCCTGAGGTCATTCACTGTTTTTCTCTGTGTGATATGTTGTCAGATGAGGGCTTTGCTGTCATACAGGAGCTTTGCCTGACTATCTTGTTTTAGTTTTCATGGTATGCTTTAGTGGGTGGTTAAGTGGTTGTAAAAGTACACTGAAAAGGTGGCCCTGAGCTCTCCACTGTGCTACTGTCTGTTTCTTCTAAGAACAGTGGTCATCTTTCAGTGGGATCAGTTTTCTAACTCAGCTGAAGAGCAAACCTTACAGTAAGACAAAAGGTCTTGAGGAGATCTGAATATTAATGTCTTGAAAGGAAAGGATCTCTTGAAGTGGGTCCAGAGGAGAGACTGAGATGATCAGAGGGCTAGAGCACTTTTCCTGTGAAGACAGGCTGAGATGCTTCATGTGGTTTAGTCTGGAGAAGAGAAGGCTCTGGGGAAGCCTTATTGCAGCCTTCCAGTAACTAAAAGGGTCTTGAAAGAAAGATGAACAGAGACTTGTTTAGTGTAGCAATAGGAGAAGAGGTAAGGGTTTAAAGCAAAAAGAAGGTAGATGGAAACTAATAAATACAAGGAAGGGACGTTTTATGATGAGGGTGGTGAAACACTGTGACAGGTTGCCCAGAGAACTTGTGGATTCCCCAGCCTTGAAAACATTCAAGGCCAGGTTAGATGGGGCTCTCGGAAACCTGATGTAATTGAAGATGTGACTGCCCATGGCAGGGGGGTTGGACTAGATGACCTTTAAAGGTCCTTCCAACCCAAAGCATTTTATGATTCTATGAAAGTGGATGGTCTTCTATATTTTGGAAATTTTCAACATCCACACATCTTTATGATGAAACTACAACTTCATTGTACTAGAATATGGGGTTTTTTTAAGGTCACTAGCACTGTAATGTGTCAGTGTTTAAAAAAATAATCTGGAGTTTTGACCTTGGAGCTACACATTTGGAATGATTAATTTCTCTATCATAACTTGTTTCCTATATTCAATTCTTTTGGCATGTATTACTTAATATCAAATTCCATT
Source organism: Serilophus lunatus (assembly GCA_013399895.1). Taxonomy (NCBI): domain Eukaryota; kingdom Metazoa; phylum Chordata; class Aves; order Passeriformes; family Eurylaimidae; genus Serilophus; species Serilophus lunatus. The sequence goes on from VXBA01003565.1 coordinate 8,827, forward strand.
AAGGTTGTGATTATAAAAGAGAGTACGGGTTTTTTGAAGTCAAGAAGCAATTTAACAACTTCTAGATGTAATTACAGTATCTCTTGATGATCAAGTAATCTTACTTTTTAAAAACACAACTTTACAATTCTTATTTTCACTTGGGTTAGCATGCAGAAGCCAAATACTATAAGTAAAACAGATACTTTATGACATGTGAGTAACGCACTTCTAAATTTTAACATGCAAAGAGAATTACTATTATTTGAAACAAACAAACAAAACCCAAAAACCCCACCCCAAAATCCAAAACAACCTTTTCTTGTTGCTCTTTACTTAGCATGAAATTTTTACCCTTAATATTTATTAGAATTTTCTTGTATGCAGCAGAATCAGAATTAAACTTGAGTGTTTTTTTCCTTTAAAGAAGTCCTTTCTCAGTCCTCTTGTTTGGAAACAATTTTGGAAACAATAGTATATGAAGTAAAAACAGAAAAGAACAAAGTCTTTATCTGCATCCAATCCAAAAGAATTAACAGAATTTGTTTACAGGTTTTCTGAACAAGGCCTAAGGAAGTTGAATATGACTCAGCGATCACTTTTAGTGCTTTGAATAAAACAAAAAACAACTGAAAAAACATAACTGAGTAATCTTTCTTTGGTATTACCTCCTGATTTCTTAAGTGTAATGGCTAATAGTGCTGTGCTAAAAATGTTTTGTATGCAAGTGTCTTATGTCTTGTGCAGAAGACAAGAAAGTAGAAATGGAAGAGAGTACGTTAAAGTACGTTAAAGAGCTGGTTAGCCATGAGCACAGGAACTATCATACAACACTGAGGTTTTAAAGTTCTTATTTATATAAAGTTTATAGTCACAAACAAGTATTCTCCAAGTATCTAGTGGATCTAGCTTTTGAGGCTTAATCCTGTGCAGTTTTGGTGTGTCTAAACAGAAAGAAATGTGGTTTGTTAGAGCAGAATGACAGAGCACTGCCATTAATAGCTTTTAAATAAGTGGCTACAGATCACATTCATCTCTCCAGGGTGAAACTTAGAAGCATCATCATCATTATATAATCATTTTGAATAAATGCTTCAGAATACACTTGAGCTGAAAAACAATGCATAGAAAATTGGTCAAATGGTTTACAATTATAAAAAATACCCTTTCATTTTTCATTTATTACAGAGCTTGTATTGCTAGTAAACCCTCTCCTTTATATTTGCCTACCTCTGCTATTTGCATTTTAGTGGGCCAAATAATTACATTTTGATTCACAATCAGAAGGAATATCCCTTTGGGAAGGGAAAAGGCTTCATAGTCTCACCAGGGTTATGCAATGTGCTGAAAAAAGTACTTTAACTGCAATCCACTCTTAAGTCTGAGTGGACCACTGTTCTCCTGTAATGAAAAACTCAAGTAGAAATAATCCCTAAGATACGTTTTTGGTAAGCAAACCTAATTTATACTAGAAAGGTAGAAACTCAATAGTCTGATTTATTGTTTAGTACTTCTGTGAATAGAAGTCAAGAGTAAGGCCAGAATCAGAGGGATGATCACCTCTTGATGGCAAAACGTGTTGACAATTTTTCCATGATTTTTCTGGTGCAATGAGTCAACAGTAGATACTTAGCCTTTAGTGGAGGTACTGCGAAAACCTGCTTAGGTGTAAGTCTGTAATCACATGAGAATTTGAAAGGACCCTTTATTGTCTGCATAACCATCCTCTATGTTAACTCTCCAAAAAAGAAGGTACCTTGGATATAACCATCTTGGACAAATCATAAAAGTGGATGAGACAAGGATTATAGAAGGCAATGCGGTGTGTATGCACAGCTCCTGAGAGAAGAGGAAGAGCTTCCTGAGGAAGGGATTGCAGAGGGATATTATTTGTGGCCTTCAGGAAGAAAGGGGAGTAATATGAAGTCTCTAATGTAGGCGATAACCTTGACCAGCAGAACTCAGTGTGTGCAATCTTACAGCTTCAAATGCTTTATTTCTTGTAGCATTTCTCTATTAATCTCTCACATCCCTGAGATATAATTTCCCTTTATATATGAAAACTCTGGTTTAAGGCCTGACTTCTGACAAGGTTTATGTTAGATAGCACTTAGTCATATTCATACCTGTGTGCACACACACAAACATATTTTTGATTTGCAAGGATTCCAAAGTTTGTTTTTAGGTAGAGGGAACATCTGTTTCTTCTAACACCCTCCCTCCCAAATATATATCTTATAATTTTGTAATAGATATATAAAATCTGTATCTAAATAGCTATATAAAAATATATCTAAAAATAGTATAAAACTTTACATTTAAAATATGTGTTTCATAGTGGAAATTGGTGTTATGTATCTGAAAATTCCAATTTGTCAAAATGGAAGCATCTGTTGAAAAAGTATCAGTTGGAGAAATTCCTGAAAAATAGCTTGGAAGCCCTGAAAACCATGCTGCTAAGAGTTCATTTTGTGGCCAAGGATGGGGCAGAGGAGGTGGCAGACTCTAAGGAAGTTGTGTGACAATGTTGCTTGTCTCCTTTGGAGGCACTCTGGGAGCTTATGCAAAGATTTTCAGTGTTGATGGTTGGAAAATTCTGGTTAAGGGAGTTGTTGAAAATTTTCTACAGTGTTTTACCCATTAGTTTGACAGCCTTTGCATGTGCTGCATTTGTGTGAGGTTGCCCATACATGTGGTTGCTCTCTTCTTTCTTGCCTGCACTGGCATGTGTAAGGAAGGATACTTCCACACTTCCAAAGGCAGCAGCACTACGGAGGCCAGACTAATTTGGAGGTGGTATGAATTGCCTGCTTTTGGTGAGATTAAAGTTCAACTGGGTGCTCTAGAGTGGATGGCAGTTACTTGTGTGAACTTTGTAACAAATTCCCGCTTTGTCCTAGGCGGAAGAAGCAGGTATGTAAGGGCCTGAGATAACCTGGACAGCAGGTACCTAAACTCCCAGTTGGGACCGCGATAGTTTGTGTTTGGAATAGTTTGGTGCTGCAGAGCAATGTGATGTTGTCTTAGCGCTATTCTGTAAGTTATTAAAATGTGAGTTATTTTAATCCTGGAAGAATTAAAGAGGTTATTAAATAGTAAGAACGAAAGCAGTGAATTAGAACTTGATGTCTCATTAAGGTCGAGGATTATCCCATTCTGAGATCAGTTGTTTTCCGCTGAATGATGACTGCCAAGGGAATGCTGAGCACATTGACTTCTAGATATTGCTCAGTACACCTAGGCATCTTTAGTGTGTTCATGAATAAATAATTGCTGCGTACTTCTGAACTTTGTGCATCCTGATTTGTGAAGTCTCTTGACACCTGGTAGAAGTGGATGATTACAGTGCTAACAGCTGAAAGAGAAAACCTGTGTAAGTATAGATAAGCCTGAAAATGCCCATAGGCAAGATTTTGATCTGAATAAAAACACAGACCTAGTTAAAACCAAACCAAACCAACAACAAACCAAAGCAACAAAAACTATAAAAACAAACCAACCAACAAAATGCCACCAAAGAAGCCTCAAAAACAAAGTCCTTAGGCACTCTTCCAGGATGAAATTTGGCCTATAGCTTTTCAGGGCCAACTATTTTCTTCTGCAAGGTCTCTTTTGCAGCTTCATTAGTGCCCCGGTCTGACTCATGCATAAGTGTATGAATGCTTGTGCTGGCCTAGCACAGAGCAAGGAGTAAATCAGGAAAGTATTAATCCGTGTAGGGTTAGAGCTAGAGAAACCACAGAGGACCATGACAGTCAGGAGAGGAGGTAAGAAGTAATGAAAGCAGACCAGATTTTTTATCTTGACATATGGCTCTCTGGTGACAGCTTTGGGGATTTCTATACACAGAATTATATCTTTGATTGTAGATACGGACTTCAGGGAAATAAGATTGATGCATTGTTATTATTCCTCTTTGTGGAAGAAATTTTATTATTTTTATTATCTCATTTAGAAATAAAATTATACTGTGTAATATGCCTGACTCAATATATAATTTTGCTTTCTACTGCAAAGAAACTGGTTTGCATATTAGCTCTCTGTTTGACCTATAGGGAGTAATACAGCTGAAAATCTACTAGGGGTAGTAGAAGTGTTAGCTCTATTGCTTCATACAGAGAAGACTGGGAACCATGTAGCTTCAAGTGATAGGAAGAGAAGAAAAATGAATTAAAAAAAATTATCTTTTTCAAAATATGTATTGAAATGAATTGTTCCTATTGTATTCAGTGATTATATCCAAAAGCAAGTATCTATGAAGGAAAACTAAGACAGTGGGCTGGGAGGTGGATAATAGTATCTAGAAGAAAAAAAAAAAAAAGAAAATAAACTACTACTTTCAGCTTCCTTAATTACTTTTTGAGTTTTCATGCAGTATTTAACACCTATACTTGTTACCTTATTGTCTTGTGATAATGCTCTAAGAAGTTTCAATAAGTAAGTCAATGTCTATTCATAACACATTTTTATTTCCTCTACTGTTACTTACTCTGTTGAAGTCAAAAGGTAGTTAGCTATGAGTCAGTCAATATTCCTTTGGAATGATTACAATACACATAAATTTGGGTTTTGCAAGAATGATGTGTACTCTGATGGCTTTGAAAAATGCGTGAAGTCTTTATTCTTAGTCAAAGTAAAATTTATTTTAAAAATTAGCAAATTTTACAGTTATTCACCTTTGTGAACAGAGTGGAAGTAAAAGAATAATATATTGCTTAATAAGTTGGAAATTATGTTAATTAAAGCAGTGAGATGCATAGATTGCTGATCTCAGAGAAGATCTCTGTCAATTAAACCAAAGCTGAAGTACAACCCTCCACAAAAAAAACCCCAAAACAAAACACCTTCCTGCCCTACAAAGCAGAGCAGAAGGCTAAAGAAAGCTCTTAAAGGGGAAAAAAATAGTAGAAGCCTTATCTAAGAAGACAGGGATCTGAAAAGCAGAGAGTCGTTGTAATTGCTGTAGTTAAATAGAAGAAAAAGAAAAGGTAAGAAGAAATTAATTTGGTGCCTTGCACTGGTGCAAAGAGATGTTAGAATAATATTAAAAATAAAGAGAAGCTGGCTGACACTAAATAAGCTGCTCTTGGGCATTTACAGGAGAGGAGCTGTGCACCATGTAAGTATTTGATGAATATGTACAACTAACAACAAAATCCTGTGCATAACAATCTCATCTACTTTCTAGAAGACAGTGATACCTTGAGAAGTTAATTAGAGAAGCGATTTTAAGGACCAGACATAAATATTGGTTAATAACCATTTTTATGGTTTAGGATATGTGTAAAATGGCTCTTACTACAGTGATCTAGTCTCAGAACTTTGCTAGAGCAGGTGGTTTTCTGGTGAGATTGTTAAAAATACCACCAAATTCATATTAATAAGAATTTTAATCCATAAAGGACTTGAAAACAGTTAATACTACAGATATACTTTTCTAAGACAAATTTTTAATTCTACTGAGGTAATTTCTCTCCCACCCTTTCCCAGGTCAAATTCACTGTTATGAGCTTTTGTTCTCTCAGTTTCTTAATCTGTGATTTCTGCATCTTTTTTAATGATGTTTGCTATGCAAATAGTGTCCTGCTTTGCAACCTTATCTATAAGTTTAGGAATTGAAACTGTGTATATATATATTTATTTTATTGTGCTACCTCCAAGGGCCTAAATAGATGATCATCACCATATGTTTGGACAGAATGTGGTACTAAAATCAGCAGTTATTAGACTTATGCCCTATTGATGAAAATAATCTATAGCTCACACCAAGAGAGTCACTATGCATCTAATTTCGGCGAAATATACAGCTGCTTTTCTGCTTCTTTGGACTGTAACTACCATGTAGTATGTTGTGCATATTTTCCAAAATAAGTTCCTTAATTTGCCTTTCTGAGTGTCTTTACGATATAGAAGACGTTGGATTTAAACATCAGAAATATTCCATAATGAGTGCAATGTAGATCATGAAGAAGATGTGGTAGAAGAAGGATCCTCTACAATATTAGTTTCTTAGAGGTGACTGTGAAGAAAATCTGTGAAATAATAGTTTGTCTCTTCAGGAGTTCGCTATAGCTTCATGAATATGATAAATGCAGGAATACCACTCTGTCCCATAACTTGTTTAGCTGAATTCTTCCACAGCTTTGAATGGCCTCAACATATAGTTGTAGTGGCAGAGGATCAGTTAGCTAAATGCTTTTTAAATATATTTTCTCTTTTTCATGTGAGGTTATTGTCATGACTTACACATTCTTGAAATTAGCTTCACAGAATCAATAAGGTTGGAAGGGACCACAGTGGGTCATCTGGCCCAACCTCACTGCTCAAGCAGGTTCAAGCCAGAGCACATGTCACAGGATTGCATCCAGACAGTTCTTGGATATTTTCAATGAGGGAAACTCCACAACCTCTACAACCCCAGATTGCCTCTCTGGGCAATCTGTTCCTGATGGTCATTTGCATAGTTAAGAAGTTCTTCCTCATGTTCAGGTGGAACTTCTGTACGTCAAGTTCTGCCCACTTCCTCTTGTCTTATTGTGTGGCGCTACTGAGAAGAGTCTGGCTCCATCCTCTCTTCTGAGTCTTCTTCCATGCTTGGTCAATAGCCTCTGTATTTGTTAAGTTGCTATTGCTTGACCATTTATATGAATTAAGCATTGTTCTAAGAACATACCTAGGTTGTATGTTCACTGCTGGAATCTGAAACTGTCAACTTTGGATGGCCTTTACCTGGTTTTTATAGAGATTACTTTCTTACCTGTTTGGAGGCTGAGACGATTCCAAGTAGCTTCCAAGTAGCCTCAGTTATATTCTTTCTTTAATTTTCTGCTTTTTTTTTGTAATTCAGAATGCATGGTCTCATTTTAGGACATGCTATCATCCTGATGGGTAGATTTATGAGTTCTTTCATGGCTTCTATTTCACTAGGCAATTTCTGTTTTATGTAACATGGACTCCTAAGTGGAAAGAAGATGGTGTTTAAAGGACTAAACAGCAACAGAAATCCCATCTCTCTGAAGATAGGATACAATATACTTACTGTTGTAGTTGGATGTAATACAGCAGCAGCATTTAGGTACTTAGCAGCTGCTGTCTTACATTGTGTTGCAAGAAGCAACCTATTCTTGTTTTAAAGCACAGGTTCAGTCTGAGAGAGGGTTCACAGCATGGAGATGAGAGGTGAGTGAATTTTTCAGGGTCACACAGCAGGGCAGAGGCGGAGGAGGGTGTGAAAAGCATCCTGATACTGCTGGGAAGATAAGCCTTAGAACAGTTTGTTTCCTCAGAGGCCATGCTACACTGTTGTTTCATTTTTCAGTGACTTCATTTCAATAGGGCTAAGATTTAACCCATTGTATTTACACAAGAGGCTTTATTTTGTAGTTCTGAAGTGCCTGTCATGATATTTTGGTTCCCACCTAGTTGATTCACTGCAATTTGTTCTGTGTTAGAAGTGGCAGTGACATTGTTCATACTCTGCTTGTTCATAAGCTCTGAATTCCCAAAGGACACTTACTGTAAGTGGTACCAGCAAGTTGGCAGTTAGCAACTTTCAAAGTATTTGTGAGTTGAATTATTCCAGCTTGAGCTGGTGGCTTTTCACAATGACACAAGAATCTCCATCTGTGTCACCAATCTCAGCCCTTTTCAAGAAAGAGCTCTTCATTTCATCATCTCTGTCCTTGGGATGTTGACTACAGAGAAAAACTAGAGGTTTCTGCTCATGAGCTGAAGAGGGTTTTGTGCAATTTGGAGAAGAGTGCAAAGAACGGTTGGAATGGTTCTTTTCCAGGGTAACTTTTTCCAATGTTTCACAACCCCCACAATAAATTTCTTCCCAAAATTTAATCTAAAGCTGCTCTCTTTCAGTTTGAATCCATTCCCCTTTGTCCTGTCACTACATGCTCTTCTAAAAAATCTTTCTCCCTCTGTGCTCTAGGCTCCCTTCAGGTACTTGAGGGCCACAATTAGATCACCTCAAAGCCTTCCCTTTTCCAGGCTGAGCAGACCAAAATTTTTTAGCCTTAAGCGCTTCATACCTCTAGTCAACTTTATGGCCCTTCTCAAGACTTGCTGCAACAGTTCTGTGTCCTTCTGTGCTGGCGGACCCAGAGCTGGATGCAGTACTCCAAGTGGGGTATCACCAGAGCAGAGGGTCAGAATCACCTCCTTCGACCTGCTAGCCACACTGCTTTTGATGCAGCACAGCACACATTTGACTTTCTGGGCTGCGAGTGCATATTGCTGGCTCATGTCTTTCAGGAAGCTTCCAGGAAGTGGAAACAAGGACAGGAATGCAGGGAAGCATAGGGGAAGGAAGGTAGGGGCTGGGTTAGGGAATGCAAGGGCCAGTAGAATTGAGTCTGGAATATTAAGGATAACAGGAAGGTCTTCTATAGATATGTAGCAAGTAAAAGAAAAGCTAGGAGTAATGTGGGCCCTCTCCAGAAGGAAATGGCAGATCTACCTACCCTGGACAAAGGGAAGGCTGAGGTTCTCAATGACTTCAGTGCCTCTTTCTTCAATGGCAAGTGCTCCAGCCATGCTACCTGAATTGAGAAAGGTGAATGTAGGGGAGAATGAAGACCTAAGCCCACTGTAGGAGAGGATCAGGTTCAAGACCATCAAGGAACCTGAATGTGCACAAGCCCATGGGACCTGATGAGATTCCATGGGTCCTCAGGGGAGCTAGCAGATGAATTTGCTAAGCCACTATCTGTCATTTTTTAAAAATCATGGCAATCAGGTGAAGTCCCTGATGACTGGAAAAAGGGAGATATAACTTCCATCTTTAAAAAGGGGAAAGTGAAAGACTCAGGAACTACAGTCTCACCTCTGTGCCAGGCAAGATCATGAAACAGATTCCTCCGGTAAGTATGCTAAGGCATGTGGAAAACAAACACATTGTTGGTAACAGCCAATGTAGCTTTACAAAGAGGAAAAATCTGGCAAGCTTCTCTGATTGGGCTACAACATTGATGGATAGGGTCAAGACAACTGACATCATCTACCTGGACTTCTGCAAAGCATTTGACACTGTCAACTTCCTTGTCGTGAAATTGGAGACATGGATTTGATGGATGGACCGCTCAGCAGCTAAAGAATGGATGCCCGCGCACAAATAGTTTTGGTCAATGGCTCATTGTTCACATGGAGACAAGTGACGAGTGGTATCCCTCAGAGAACAGTAGTGTTCAATGTCTTTGAAGGGAAGGGATGCCATCCAAAGGAACCTTGGCAGGCTTGAGAGGTAGGCCCTCATGAAGTTCAGCAAGGCAAAGTGCAAGGTCCTGCACCTGAGTTGTGGAAATCCCAGACACACCTACAGGTTGCAAGGAGAAGTGATGATTGATGAAAAACAACGTGTGCCACCAGCGTGTGCTCGCAGCCCAGAAAGCCAACCATGTCCTGGGCTGCATCAAAAGCAGTGTGGCCAGCCGATCAAAGGAGGTGATTCTGCCCCTTTACTCTGCTCTGGTGCCACCCCACTTGGAGTACTACATACAGTTCTGGTGTTCCCAACATAAGAAGGACATGGAAAGTTGGAGCAAGTGTTGAGGAGGGCCACAAGGTTGATAAGAGGACTGGAGCATCTCTCCTATGAAGACAGACTGAGAAAGTTGGGGCTGTTCAGATGTGAGAAAGGAAGATTCTGTGGAGACCTCTTACAATCTTCCAGTATCTGATGGGAAAGTTGGAGAGGGATCCTTCATCAGGGACTGTAGTTATAGGACAGGGAGTGATGGGTACAAATTGAAAGAGAAGAAGTTTAGCTTAGATATCGGGAAGAAATTTTTTACTGTGAGGAGGGTGAGACACTGGAACAGGTTGTCCAGGGAGGTTATGGATGCTCCAATCCTGGCAGTGTTCAAAGCCAGGTTGAATAAGACCTTGAGCAACCTGGTCTAGTGGGAGGTGTCCCTGCCTGTGGCAGGGGGTGGAGGGAAGTGGGATTAGATGATCTTTAATGTCCATTCCAGTCCCTTAACATTCTATGATTCTATGTCTAGCCTCATCCTTAACCCACCATCCCCAAGTCTACTTGCTACTGATCTGTTTTTCCCCCAGTGTGTATTGGTATTTCCCCTGACCTATGTGCAGCGCTTTTCACTTGGTTTTGTTATAAAGCATGAGATTCCCAAAGGCTAGCCTCTTGAGCTTATCCAGGTCCCTCTGGATGGCATTCCATCCTTCAGGTGTGTCAACTTCACCATTCAGCTTTGTGTCATCAGCAAATTTGCCGAGAGTGCACCCAATCCCTTTGCTTATGTCACTAATGAAATGTTAAATAATACCGGTCCCAATACACTTGTCACTGATGTCCAATGACACCAGGGAAGAACTGTTGATACAGTTACTGTATTTATGATGCATTATATGCAGTATGTTGTAAACCATCCTATTTATAAATGGTATCAAATTTGTAAGTATATAAGTTAATGGACTTAGAAATTAATTTTAAAACCAATGGTGTTTTTTCACAGATTCTTTGAGAACTGCTGTGTAATTTTTTTTTGTTTGTTTTGGGGTTTTATTTTTGCCATTCTACTGAAATGCCAATGTTTCAAGGAAATAATAAGGATATGAAACCTATCCTGATCTAAGATTAGAATTCAACAATAGTGTAGTAATAATCTCTTCTGGGGTCTTCCAGGTAACAAGTATTCAGCACTAACCTGAAAATCCACATAATCATAACAACAGCAACAACAAACAAGCAATCTTTTTTCAGAAATTCTGTACTGCTTTTCATAATTCTGAATACTTTTTGTTATGTTTTTAAATTGTGCAATGACTGTAGATGCTGTGCTATCACTTTTAGCAGATAGCTTACTAAGAGTTATCTCCCCAAGGAGTTAAATGGATGAAATATTAAAGATTACTTAGACCACTGTTACCAAGCTATCTGACTCCTTCACAATTGCTGACTGGAGCCTTAAGTGCCAGTATTTCTTCACTTGCTGGCACTGTGCAGGTGTTGATTTAGAACAGTTAGAGATTATTACTTAGAAGATCTAGTCCAATATCATAAATTCAAGACATAATTGGGATTTATTTTTTTAAAAAGTTAATTTATGTTCTTACAAGCACTTTCTCAGGGGCAGAAAATTCCATTTTCTGGCTTTGCGGATGCTTCACTCATTACCCCTCACTAAGCTCTGGCAAATATAGTACTGCTTGGTTTGAGGTGTACATTATGAGACCTTCTTTCATGAAGGCATGTATGTGATTTCTTAACTAAGCATTAGTATTGGTCAAAGCAGTTGAGACTGTCTGAGAACAGTTTAGTCATTTTGCCCCTACTCTAGTCACTCTGTGACAGCTTTTACTACTTGTGTTGTAAATGTTATCATCTTCACAGAAAGTGGCATTGATTTGGTATTTATTCAGCATGTAAAATAGTGGATTACAATTTACATGATATTGTGATTGGCATTAAATCCAAATCCAAGTGTGTAGGAATAGTAATTCTAATATGTTATCCTATATTGAGCCAGAATAAAAAAAAGCTGCTTCAATTTGAGACTCTTGATCCTTTATCTGTAGCACAAGTCAAACCTCAATGTGTTCAGTCAAACTTTGGTCTGTTCAGACTTTAATTCTTGGACAAGTAGTTGCTCTTGGAAGGTGTCAGCTGGACTGTTCTTATTTTTGCAGATGAACTTATTTGTAAAGGTTGTTTTGAATGTTTCTTTAACCTTGTGATCTCACAGGACCAAAAAAATATATAATGAAACCCAGACCATTTTTGGTCCTCAAACAGCTTCCCTTTTATTCCTGAAATGGAGAAGCCAAGTACTCACAAGTTTTTAAAGAATATATCGATCTTTCCAAAAACATTGCCTCAATATTCTAAACCTTCTGCTCATGAAACTCTCATAGGCTGATTTCAGACAGTTGGAGATCTAGCAAGAGTGAATGATTTCATGAACTGTTAGAAATAGGTCATGAATCACAATATAAAATTTTTCCTACACGTTTTACCTCTGATTCAGCTGCAGGGGGCAGTTCAACACTATTAAAAAATAGTTAACAGTTAAACCATTTATAATTTAAGAACAAAGAGAAATCATGTAGAAAACATAATGCTCTTCATAAAGCAAGATGTGAGAAATTTTGTTTTCATGTATTATTTCACAGCTTTTCCTGAGGCTCCATTTTGTGTTCTGAGGCAACTGAAGGCAATAAGCAAGATTGAAGATGATCACTGTGAGAGGTTTAAAACCCAGCAAAATTTACTATTGTCTTCCTGGTTTTGTTTGCTTGTTTGTTCATTTTTGGGTTTTTTTGAGGGGCAGATCTGAACATTCTCAACATGAGAGCATTACTGGAAGCATATATACCAGCACATGTGGCATGAGAAACAAGACAAAAGAAGTTTTGGTCAGTTCCTAGAGCTACAACATTATCAGTGTTGAAGAGACTTGGTGGAATGCATCCTATGATGGAGACCTGGGATGGAGGCCTGCATGCTGGGCCAGTGAGGTGAAGGAGTGCCACTGTTTGCTAGGGAGAGGTTTGGTTGTACAGTTGTTACAATTAACGATGGTGTGGGTGACTGACCTGGTTATATGGATGCTAAAGTTGTTGTGAAACAGCTCAAGCAAGTTCTTTCCTTTTGTAATCCAGAGCCGTGAAACAGAGGTGATATAATTGCACATAAGCTAAGTGCTTGCTGTAGAAGAACAGTATCTCTGTCTTGATCAATGTTTTCAAAATCCACTGCAGTGCATATCAGCAGCTAGACTGGCAATGTAACCAGGAGTAGTGCAGAATTATCATGTGTTTCTGTGCTAGATAGATGTTTTAGTAGTAAAATAAAGGGTTGCTGAGAGAGCGAGTCCATCCTGAGCTATCTCTCCTGTTGTTCCCTTTAAGATTTTACATGGCCCTCAGCTGACACCACCTTATTTTTTGCAGGCCTCTTCTGAACCATAGTCTGAACAGAAATCTGTTGCTTGCAAATATAGGTGCTGTTAGCATCAATAATGGGCATGGCCATATCTTTAACCTGAATCTTCATGAGAGAAAACCATAGTTATTTAAAAAGGTTACCTGAAACTGAAGTGGTTCATAATGCTGTGTATGTTATATCCCTGTGGTTCTCATTGAACTGAGAAGCTTCTTAAAAACAACATACTCTTTGAAGCCTCAGCATACATCTTAAATTACAGGTCTGGTCAAAAGCTATACAAGATTGATGTAAGTACTTTTTTCTCTTTGATGGCTGTGAATTGGCTTCTTAATTTCCTTGGTGTAATTTGAAATAATGCTTCCTATTGGTAGCATCAAAACTGAGTCTGAAGTTTTTGGGCTTTGACAATCTCATAGCTGGGGTCATATAAAAACTGATAAAGTGAAGAAACACTTATTTAAATACCAGTTTTTGTTGTTACATGTAGACGAGAATGTCTTCAACATGACATCTGAGATCTTAAGTGATAATCAGCATTATTTTAGTATTAGCTAGCTGGTTTAAATGAACTGAAAACACATCAACACCCTCGGTATTTCTAGTTTATTATAGCAAGCTAAGTGGATTGTTAATAAACTTGAATTTAATATTCCTATTCATCCTAACTAAAGTCACTATACTGTCATTAAATGAGAGTTGGAAACAATTTTTCTGTAAGAAATAAGCAAAGCAATTTCAGAGGACCAAAGATCACATAATTTGGATTTTTTTCAGTTAATTTAAGAAAAGAAGTCTGACTAAAGAAAAGAATGATGAAAGTTGTATTCTTTTTTGTGAGAAATAATGTAAATCATTGAGAAGCTGTCTTATAAGGACCAGATTAAGATTTCATGTTGTATGATTAAGTCAAGTGCTTTGAAACCTGAAATGCCTCTTCTTAGCTTCTGCTGTGATTTATGGCCTCACACAGAGCAGAATATTTTTTTAAAGCACTTCCACATGGACTTACAATGGCTATAAGCTTTGACACAGCTGTAAAAGAAGTCTGGTTTTCATGCAAAAATCTCAAGTAATGAAGAATTAGCTACCACAAACACCTGTCTCAGTGTCAAATTACCTTAATTTAAACATGTTCTTCATCCTTTCAATCCAAATAATTTGTCATACTTTTTTCTGGTTAGCAGATTTTGTAAAAATAGGTTTGTGTTAAAAAAATCTGATGGAAAAATAATTGTAGCATAAGTTTCTGTGAGACGTAAACCCAAGCTTTCATGCCAAAGTATGGTGAGTAACCAGCAAAATGCTCTGATGAACAAAAATTGGCTCTGAGGCAGATGTTTCTCTCAGCTGGAGCCTCTGCTTTCTCCATCCTCTGCCTTGCCCTAGGGACCTGCTGAAGTATTCCATGACTTCTGGTTCAGGTTTTCCATATGAGGAATGTGGAATATATGAATTCTGTGCATAGCAGAATTTTTCTTCCCATATTTTTTTTTCTGATATGCTCTTCAGATATGGCAACAATGACACCTGGACCTAAGAACTGAGAAATGTCATCAGGTGCTCTCCTCTGCTGTTGCTTTTATAGCACACTGTTCTGGTCTGAATTGCTTAAGTGGGCTAGTACTGTTTGTGCTCAGTAAAATCTGTCAAGGATGTTTCATATTCTATATTTAATCAAGCTACTTAACAGACCTTGCTCGCAACAATAAATAAATGTAAAAATTTAGATCTTTCACACTTGAAGGAAATGATGACATCAGGCAGTGCACAGGTCAAGGGATGTTGTCTAAAATAGCAGAAAAAGGGTGATGCTTTTTCCTCTTACAGGTTTTGTCACTAGGGATAGTGTTTAACAGTTTTAGCACTGTGAGTTAATGTCAGATATGAGACTAAAGCTGGACTCAGGTAAGCAATAAAGAGTTCTTCCATGCTAAATCTTTCCCCTTATTCTCCCTTACTGGATCCATGAACAATTGCTAAGGCTTGTGAAGAACAAAGGTGATGTTCAAGAACAAAACTTCTTTTTACTGACTGTTTCTTGGCATCAAGGAAAGCCATATGTTTAGATTACAAAGGAAAAAACTCAGTGATAAAAAGAGATTGGATGTCTTAATATAATTTGACATAGTTTTGCTGCACAATTGAACTGTCATCTTGGTAATTTCTTTTCCTCCTTTCTAGATACTCTTAAAATATCATGATTGGAAAATTGAAATGTTGATGGCAGCCCCTTATAGCTCTGGTAGTTAGAGTCTGCTTAAGCGTCTTTATTTCTACTTTTAGATTGTTCCCTGACCTATTTTATTAGAATTTTCCTTGTAGAAAGTCTTAGGAGACTTTCTGTACTATGCTTTTGCAGTACCATAAATGTCTATTTGAATGTCTATCATTTCAGTCAACTGTGGATATGCATCTATGTCAAATTATGTATATTTCAGTGAAGTCTTATTAATTACAGCTTGTAGAAACACTTGGCTTATATTTTCTTGTGACTTTCAGACTTTTTTAGTTTGCCACAAATAGATAAAGGAACATGCAGGTTTCCAGCCAGTGTTATTCAGAAATGTTCTCACAGTGCCCATTCAGTTTTGGAGAATCTGTTTAACTTCTGGAACAGGCGAGACAAGTATTCATGATCAGCTCTCTGTCACTGGGGTGTGGCATGAGTTGGATATGAGTCATTGAAGTAGTTTTGTTACTGTGTAGATAATGTATGTTTCAAGAGCTTGGAGAATGAATCAGATATTTCAGTGAGTGCAGTAGAAAGAATCTGAAATATGTGATCTGTGCTAAATAGTTTTTCTACTGTCCTTGTTGAAATAGTAAGTTAATTGGCAAAAAATTTAAAGACACACAGATTTTCTGCTCTGCAACACATCTTAAGCAGCATAACAATATTCTATTATTGTGGTAAGATGAATCCATTGGTTACCCCACTTAAAGGTTTAAATGAATAATAATAATAGTATATATTGTTATTTTATTTATTTTGAAGTAACAACTGAGTTACAGAGAAGAATTTTTAAAAAGAAAACTACTCCCCCTGCCCCCACAAAAAAAAAAAAAAAAAATCCTCAAACTAACAAAAACCCCACAAATGAATTAGACAACATATTCACAATATAAATGATATGGTCTAACAAATTCAGGGATCTTTCAGGAAACTTTCAAGACTTTCACTTTTCCTTAATAAATTTCTCTTCTGTTTATCTGAATACTGATATCATAGAATCATAAAATTGTCTTGATTGGAGGGGATCTTAACAATCATCTAGTTCCAGCCCCTCTTCTCTTTTCCAAGCTGATCAAAATTGATCTCGCAGGCTTTCCTCATAGGAGAAGTGCTACATCCCTCTATATGTTCAGAGTATTTTATCTTGTCTTCTTACAGTAAGTTTTCCAATTGAAGAGTTGATATAGTACAGGTTTAGCAGCATTAATGTTCAAGGAGTTTCTTATTTTAATGATACTTCCTGTAAATGTAACCAAGGTCCATGAAACTGAAAAATATCATAAGCAAAAGTAATGCATGGACTACATTTTTTCAGGGATAATGTTTATTTTATTTCCTTGAAGTTTGTTAATGTCTCTTTTTGTACCCTATAACCATAGAATTATTTAATCAATAATTTGACAATAAGGATAAATAATACATCAGGATTTTAATAGGATCTGTTAAAAAAACCCTGAACAACCCCAGTTATACCTATTCCTCTTCTTCCAAAGTCTAAATGTAAAACAGATAGAATGGGTTTCTAGGTTTGTGGAACATAGAGGTTTTTCAATGGCCTAAAAGAGCACCACTTTTTTTTCCTCTAAAACTCTAGGGTCTGCATTTTCAGGGATGTAAATCAGATGACTTAAACCTAAAGAATGTTGCCTTGGAAAGTCTAATATTCAGCAATTTTGCCTCCCCCTCCCCCCCNTCAAATTTATTGATGTCTTTGAAAAGTGCATTTTAATTTGTCACTAGATTTAATCTCAAAATGAAAGACACCAGAAGCTCTGAATGGATGAACAAATAGTTCCTGGAGAAACTCAAACACAAAAAAGGAGCCTACACACAGGTATTGTGGAGTAATACAGAAAGATTGTGCAAGCAGCCAGGGCTCAGCTTAGCTAAAGCCTTGATAGAATTAAGTCTACCCGTGGTCATCAAGGGCAACAAGCAAAATTTCTGTAGGTGTGTTTGAGGAGACTAGGCTCAAGTGCTATGCATTGTTTTTACATCAGTTTTCTCCAAAGATTACTAGTTCTGAGAAGTGAGAGCGCTGTAGACAGCATGTCTGTAGCCTAGACTTCTCTCTCCATAAGGCACTTTCTATATTGCCTTCAAGCCACCATCACTAAAATGTCACGTTTTCATAAACAATATTTGTATGGTCACTGAGTAGTTCTGTTTTAATATGTACTGTACTTCCGTGTATATAGAAAAAATATTGTGTACCAGGATGAAAACTGCTGAAGGAAAATTTGGGCAAATTGACCAGATGTAAATTGTCAGTTTTCATACATAAAATCTGGTATAACACAGATTATTAAACATAGAAAACTCATTATTGGAGGGAGAATAGTTTTATGTAAAATACATTCACTTCCACAGATAGAAAAATATGAGCCATGATTCAAATCCTAAATATAACGAGGAAAAAAAACTAGTCTGAGGGCAATAAATGCCATTTCAAAATTACCTTTAACTGGAATCTGGTGCTCAAACACTTTGATTTAGCTACAATTTGACAAACTTCCATTTATCTGTGAATCACCATGGGCCCTTCTGTTAACTCATATGGCCTATTGAAGCTTGAACTGCACTGAAGAAACAACATCCCTCTTGCTGTGATTTTTGAGTGATTCTTTCAAAACTAGTAATAAGCTTTACTTGCTATTACTGTTCTTCTTACCCTATTTTACTAGGGATGTTCATTTCTTGTAATTAAGATACTACTTTTATCTCCTGAGCATGCAGAAATGAAGGGTAGGATCATGCTACATATAAGCAAAATTTTTTAAGTGGTGTAGCAATGGCTGTTGTTACAGAAAAGTGTGTCCTGGCTCATGAGGCATAAAATGTATTTGGACCCTTCATTCTTGGCCAAGGTACTGTCAGTGCAACCTGCAGGAGAAAAGGAACAAATAATTATATAATTATTGTTTGTATTATTTTGTTATTGTGGTATATTAATTATTATATAGTAAATTATATTTTATTTTATATATTAAAGATAAAATGATACTATAGTACAGTAATTATACAATTAAATTATATTAACAAGCAATTATATATCTAAACAGCTATAAATTAAGCTCCAATTTATCTGCAGCATTCAAACACAAAATTCATGTCTGCAGGTAATAATTTATGCTTTATGATATTTCTAAATCTAATATAAGTTAATGATGGAATAGATGGCATGTAAATGCTACAGGAGAAAAAAATCCAGTTAAATAGATGCAAATATTCCAAGTTGATAAATGCTTAGTTTTTTGTTTTTTTTCTTTAAAATAATCTTAATATTGCAGAATTGGTATTAATGCACCAAAAAAGAGTCCTGTGTGGTTAGGGGGAAAGAGGGATTGGAAATTCCCAATGCAAATAAAAGTAATTTAAATTTAACTTATATACTTTGAGGAAGCTCTTTGAGGATTTGAATGTTACTTCAAGACTGAAGCATATGCCTATTCATGATAATCAGAAAATGTAGTCAGCTAATTAAGTTTTGTCCTCATGTTATGTTGAAAAAAGTAGAAAACAGAATTCTTATAAACTCTAGAGAAAGTAATTTAAAAGCATATTTGACCTCTCCAGTGGCCCTTAAGAGACATAGTGTTGCATTCAAGAACTTCAGAACTGAATCAATTAGAGAGCAACAGTTAGATATTTAAGATGCTCTCATGTCAATCAAGAGAATTATTAGTATTTTTAATGGCCTCTTTCCTAGTAAACTTCCTCTAGATGCTACTAGATATCTACTTAGGTTTTTTTTCTATATTCCTAATCAGAAAAATGTATGACATACCGTGCTCTTCCCAATGTTTAATGTACAGAACATTATGGAAGGTTGGCACATTGTCATTCATATCAATGGACTTGCTGATTTCAGCTCTTACACACAGGTCTGTTCAGATGATAGTCAGTAACTCAATTCTCCTTTTCATTGTCCCTTTTATTGATGTTAAAGTTATAAATATTGCTTTTTGTGATGTTTACCAGAGATTAATTTAGATTTTTTTGCTCATTGAAATATCTTTGCTTTGGTCAACTTTATATGGTTGCATAAAAGATGAAGATTTACGATTTTGTTTTGAGCTTGTCAGATGGTTGTTACAGGGGTTTTTTTGTTAGTTTTCAGTTTAGTGCTAAATTGCTTAACTTTCCTGTAGTTGATTTTTTTGGTTTTACTTTTCTTCATTAATCAGCTATTTGAACTCAAATGCTTGCATATTTTTAAGACCTGTGAGCCTATTGTATCTAGGATCTACTCACAAGAAACCTGGCCTGCATGTTTAGAATGAACATTAGATTTGATGAATCTCCTGGTACCTTTGAATAACAACCTTTAAGCCAACATCTGTTTTTCACTGCTACCCTGTGAACTGAGAGTTGTGAGGATATGTGTTTGGGGCTGGGTTGTAGCTTATTACTGCTTATTAAACGATGCTAACAATCAGACTCATTAAAAGACTTGAGTGAATAATGTTATCGCTTTGGTTTTTTTCAGGCTCTTATGAAACAATGGTCATATCTAAGTTTGAGAAGAACGTTAAAATAACATACAACCTTCAAAAAATGAAAACTAAAGCTATGAATACTAGTACTCCACAAGTGGATTCAAAAATTAGTTTCTCATGTTTGCTATTATTTAGTATTGTAAAGTTTAGGAAAAACAGAAGTGCAACAACTGCTGTTATCTAATAGAGTCAGTGTTTTATGCCCAGGTACAATAGCCACCCTTCTTCTGCTGTGACCACTACAGAAATGGAAAGCTAATAGACCAGTTTTGTTTTTTTCCTTTACAGTCTAAAAACTAAATCTTTTGTGGCAAACATCAAATTTCTCTTTTTCGGTGGGGCAGAAGTGGTGATTTTAATTTTTACATCTAATGTGGTGCTTATCTATTGAAAAAGCAAAAAAAAACTTAGTTTCACTGAATTTTATACATGCAAATCTTCCAATATAATCTATTTTCCAATATAATCTTTCTAGAATATTCTCACTCTGTAGCTTTGACGACTGCTTGATATTAGAAATATATTTTCTTCTTGGAAAAAAAATTCCTTAAAATTAATTGTGTTACAGTTTAGGTTTAACAAAACCAGTTTCATAGATGCTGTTCATATAATTTTATTTTTTCTATGTAGTAGATTCTCATATCTTTAAATATTTTAAGCCACTTCATTAATTGTGTGAAATAATAGCGTTCTTCTTCTATTGGCATAGCTCTCTTCACAAAACAGAATTTAAGACTTCTGCATATTCTTACTTTTTACAATATTTCTCTGCAAATAGCATTTTGTGCTGTAACAGGAAGTGATCAGAATACTAAGTCTGGGTTCAAGAAACATTTGCACAATGCTCTCAGGCACATAGTGTGATTGTTGGGGTGTCCCGTGTGGGACCAAGAGTTGGACTTGATGATCCTAATGGGTCCCTTCAAATTCATATTCTATGCAAACTTCACTGTTCTTTCCCTCATATGCAGACTACAGTTCATTGCATTTATGTAAGATATCAATTACACATTTGTAGATGATTTATTTATACATCCTAGGATATTTTTAGAACAATTGGCTGGATACTTCACTGAATTACTGTTTTTGCCATCTTGCTATTAGTAAAGTGTTACAATTGTGATGTTATGTATCTGTTTGTGTTTTCATGCAATAGTGGGCAATTTTAACACCACAGTCAGTGTTCTCTTCCACTTAAGACATTCCGAAAATAAGTATGCTTACAGAGGTATAAAATACTCAAATCTGCTCAGTTTCACTTTGCTTTGACCCTAGAATGCAGATTTTCTGCCAGACCTCCCAGACTGCAAATTCCAGTTAGAAAATATGATTATAAAATAATGCAATTATCATGCATATTTCAAAGAGTAAGTCTCAATTTCTGTTGCACAGGAGGGTATTTCATGATCTAGGCATTAATTTTTCTCAATTTTCACATATATTATTGTCAGAAAGAATAATTTTTCTGTAATTCTCCAATACCACCTCTCCATTCCCGTCATCCTCATGTTTTAAGCTCTGCCAACTTACTTCCAGTCATGAGCAAGCAAGACCAAGAGGAAGATGGTCTTGGAGGGAGCTGTGTATATTCCTGTGTTTCTATATTGTATCACATTTGATTGGAGCAAAGGACAAAATTATCGATCATTCTAAGATTGCTCTGGGTTATCACCAACCAATAGCAACATGCTGGGGTTGAACAAAGGAAATTATAAGGTGGCTTTTATTTATTTGATTCATAGGATGTAAAATCTGTATTTGGATGGAACACTCAGTTCATAGCAGAATGAGCAATGAATGTAAGAGTTCTTAGTACTAATGAAACTGAAATTATGGGGCCATGGAACTTCATCCATACAAATAACATGACATCAATTCATGCAGTTTTTAGTCATACATGGCATTAAATTGCACAAGCTAAAATTTGAAAGGTATCAAAAGACCTTTCTTATACCTAGTGCTGCTCCAAGAAATGGACAGTTTGTCTGCATACACAAAATCTTCCATTTCATTTTCTGGCCAGTACAAGAGCAGGATAGGGAAGATTAGTGAAGCAAACCTGATGCTGATTGCAGCTTCTGTAGGGTATTGAGAAGGACATTTAAGTAGATCTGAATTCTTGGCAATGTCCTGAGTCTGTTAATTCCCTTCTTTCTCTCTGTCTCACATACATTCATATTCACTATTCAGACACAGAATTCACTGTCTGATATGATTGAATTTTTAATTAGTATTTGTCAGTTTTCCATTGCTATCTGTCTTCAGAAAGGCTTTTTGAAGCTTCTTCTGGTTAGAATATATTGATTAATTTGATTCCTACCTGTGTTTATGCAGAAAAAATTGTCTGGCCTTAAAGTCTGTGAATACATTTCTATGTAGCATTGAGTTATAGTACAGATTTAAGGATAAAATAAATGTTTGGTTTAGTTTATTCATCATAACAAAGCAGTTATGGTAGTAATAATTCTTAAAAAGGCAGCAGTTTGTTGTACTGTGTTTAGACTGTGTGCCTGACAGAGAAACTAATGACAATAATGTCAAGCCCACATAAAACCCCTTAGGCACAGTTTTTGTCATCTGGAAATTATTATTTCTTCTAATGCTTTGCAATGAGTGAAGAAATGGTTCGAAATAGCACAAAAAGGGACATCCGAATTATCTAAATCTGTCTAATATATCTGAAGCATAGTATTTAAAATTACCTCTTGAATCACTGGAGGCATTAAATGTGGTGCAAATGCATTTCATGTGCCTATAATTCTCATAAAGGAAATGTTAGAAGTAAAGCAGAGACAGTTTTTTAGTTGTTTGGGAAACTGGAGGATTAACAAGAACAGAATTTCTTGTATTATTTATCAAGTGCAAAGTCATGGAATAAATCTTACTCCACAAGAAGGCATTGCATAAAGTATTTTTTAAATAGCAGGGAGAAAATGGTTCTGGAATGAAATTAAATGAAGATGCTCCTCAGGAGATTATTTTTTAATGGAAAGAGTATGTTTTTAGAATTCTGTTTCATTTTTGTTCTAATATGACTTAATTACATCATTTACATTTTGTTTTCTATTCCACTCGTGCAAAGAAATGGGCATGTTAAATTTTCAGACTGTTGATTTGCAAGGAAGATCATGAAAGCAGGACCATGCTTTTTAAAATCTGACTCCTTCACTGTCCATTTCAAGTGCACATTATCAATTCTTCTTTAGTTGAATATACCCTGTCCTCAAGCAAAAGCAACTGGACTAGTAAACCTCTCAATTGCCCTACCAGTTGCATCCCGGTTTCTTCTACAAATTTGCTAAAGTTTCTGCAGCATGGGTTAGAGTTGGTATGGGGCTGCTGTGTCATGTTGCTTCTCATGAGGGAGTAATTGTTGTTTTGTTTTGTTTTGTTTTGTTTTTTTAAACTGGAGAAACCATCCAGACTGCCGTTCTGCTGAATCCTAAAATCAAAGAGGAATGAGGGTAGTGTGTGTGCTGGTGGTATGTGTACACATAAAAAAAGCAAAACAATAGCCTTTATTAACAGGTGATTTTTCTTTAAATGCAGTATTTAATTTTAGATAATAATAGTAAAAATAAATTGATTTTCTTTATTTATTTTGCTAACTCTCTCTGAATATAACCACTAATGTATAATTCATATGTCACAACAAAATGAGTTTCAACAAAAAAAAAAGAAATCAAGAATTTGCTTGCTTTATCTTGTTAAAGTCTCCCTTTCATCCTGAAAATTAGAAAAAAAAAAAAAGCTCTTTGATTCTGATCTTGGCATTATCTCGGCATTCTGATTCCTGTACCTTCCCACATTTTTTTTGTTTCTAGAAGATAATACACTGTATATAATTTAAGAAAGAATTCCGAGTGGTTCATATGTTTTCTTGAAATTATTTTTTTTGCCCCCTTCTTTCTACTATTTTTGCTGGGTAATAGATCGCTTTAGTGGGTTTAGTATTATTTAATTATTTTTAATCAGAATTTTAATCAACTGGTATTGGTCTCCTAATTCACAAGCAATAACTTCGGTTGATAGGAGAATCTGTTGAAGCTGCAGTTCTAACTTCAGCAACAGTTGTAAAAATGATATCATAACATAAAGCTGAAGCAAAGATGTTGAAGGATGGAAGTGTAAGGTGTGATATGGTATTATAAAAATTGCAACAGCACATTGCATATGTGTCACATCATGGTGTTTCTTTCCCTTTCTTCTGTGTTACCACCTCTAAAAAGAATGGCATTTGATACTGAGCACCACAGCTTTGTACATATGCAAATAACAGAGGCAAAGCAAAAGTACATGTTTGTATTGTGGCAAACTCTAACTCCAAAGAAACATTTCTGAACCTAGAAAGCGATAAAAGACTGGATCTTTTTGAATGGCAAAACAATCTGTTGAAAAAATTGTGTGATAATATTTACCCCTACAACTTGCTTCCTGAATAACCGTGGGACCGCAAAATCCCTCGTGTGCTAAGGTGTCACGATTTCCTGCATATAAAAATAGCTGCTGGCAAATATATTGTGAAATTTGCTTTGGCAAGCCTTTAAATACACAGCAATCACCAATCTATTTACTTATGTAGTTAATAATGCAAGTTTATATTATGATAAGAAGAAGAACCCTCTAGTTAAGAAATGACATGAAACTACTTTTTTTTTTTTTTNTTGCTTTGGAATGTGTATAGCACAATTATTTTGAATTCTTCTGAATTATTTTCAAACATAACAGAAAATATAGACTAATACAAAATAAAGTGGGGCTGCATTTAAAATAAGATGTTTTCTTCCAGCTAGCATGAAACAACGGTATTCTGTGCAAAGAAGGGAATTTTTTCCTTCTGCCTGCTGTTCTGAATTGTTTGCAGACCATTGTAGGCCTCCTCAGATGGTCAATATTCAGTAGGAATTCATGTTAGCCTTGATGTTTAAGTAAATTAAAGATGCACTTTTTGTAAGTCATTAATGTAACTGTAAACACAGATATGTGGATCCATGGAAATCTAGACAAAACCTGAATTCTCACTAGGAGAAAATAGCAAAGTGTGATCATATAAAGTATCATATAGATACTAGTTTTGTATTTTAGTCAGATAATATTTCCAGATATATGGCTTTGCCATCTAAATAAGGCCTGTACAAAGTTGTCACTTCTGCCATATTTTATACATGTAGAATAATCTTAATTTGTCATTTAGCAGTGCTGTTCTGGAAAACTTTTTAAGTAACAAATATTTAAATTACTTTTTATCTTATTTGTTTATTTTAAATGCTAAGCTTATTTACCCCACTACTTAGGCTAATGGGTTCAATGTTTGTAAGGTCTAGACAACCCTTGGAGAATTGTAAGACTGCTTGTTCTCCATAAAAATGCATGTTGTTAAATTTAATGCTCCTTAATTAAATTATGATTTGTTAATAGAAAGGATTTATTAATGCCTTCTCAGAGGACAGAAAAAGTACTGAAGCCAATTGCTCTGAATTTATTCACTATAGGCGATGTCAGAAAAAAATTCAGCACTCCTAAATGGCTTTTTGTTACTTGGGCAAAAATTTCCTTTCGGAATTGAAAATCTGTATTTATACTTTTATATTATTAGTACAACATACATATGTGAATTATATATAAACTGATAAAAAGCTTTGTAAACCTCACTCCACTTAGATGCCTTATCCTGCAGCCTTATCAGGACCATGCCAAAAAAAGGATAGGGAATTTTTTTTTTAATGACATAATACTGTACCATATTTCCTTTTAATCTTACTTAAACTCAGGGAGATGAAACTTCTGATGAATACAGTGTAAGTATGTTCTGGTAGCATTCATAAGACTCACAACATTGTGTTTGTAGGTGAAATGTTGCCTTCCCTGAGGAGAACTTACCTTGGGAACAAAGCAGTTTTCGTGGCATTGTGATTTTGAAAGTTCCGTTTCCACTGTGTATATCTTTTGTATGAGACAGTTGGTCACTATGGAATGATTATGTAAAGTCTCTTCATGTCCACCCCCATGGTGCTGCCTACTGACCTATACACATTTACTGTCTATGTGTCCATTTTCCTGTGCACAACAATCACTAAATTGCCTCATCAAGGAGCAGACAAGTGTGCACTAGCTCTCAATTTACAAAGGCTTTGTGGGATTTTGAAGGTAATGAAAGCATATTAATGATCAATATCCACTTCCTATATCTTTTAAATTTTCCTGCTTGAGGACTGCCTCCATCCTTCAGCTTCTGTGTGCAACACAATGTTTATTAATTGTTTTTCCCAGTTCATCACAGAAATGGACAATCTAATTTCACTGGAAGAGATTCTGAGACTTCTGTGCAGTACTAAGAAATGAATATATATGTTATCATCGGACTCCCATGATTTTCCCAAGGCACACTTCTGACATGCATTGTGCATCCCTGTTCTGCATTCCAGGTTTCTATTTCATATTCTCTTCTTTTTTTCGTGTGTAGGATTCACAGCTTAAAGATTTTCAACCAGTAATAATGTTATAGGGCTCTGTAATGAATCTGCAGATGTAGAGGGTATTAAGAGTGTAGTGGCCAACCAGTTACTTTTGGAACAGTATTTCTTTGGATGAATTCCTTTTGACTTGCGGAAACCGAACTCACAACTTAGGCCTCGTTATAAGAAAGGTGTGTTTATTCTGCGCAGGGAGCGGGGTTACAGATTCATTCCAAATCCCCCGCTCCCCGACCACATGCCTGCCCCGGGCTGATATCCCCCTCCTGAGTGACAGGTGTCACACAGCTCCGACTGGCCCCTCCTGCTCCGAGCCCACCCTCTGCTCCGCCCCGTCCCTTCGAGGGCTGGGCTTTCACTGTCATCATCCCCTCGAAGAGAAGCACGTCCTCCTCTTCTAGGAGACCTTGAGATGTTGTTCCAGGCTGTTGTGATGTCTGGTTTTCGCCGTCTCTGTCCCCCTTATCTGATGTTCGTGTCTGGTGTTTACAGAACTTGCTCTATCCTAGCCCTGTGTCCCAGCAGGGCCCTGACTTCCCTTTCTAACCCCAACTCACTTTGAGATGCATGTGTTTTAATGGTAATGAATTCTTTACCTTGAAATTGTCCAGCTAAAATGTTAGTGATATGTCAGCATTTGTGTATAATGCAGCAGTGACTACTTTCAACTGTGTTGATTGCATAGAAATTGAATGATTTCAAGAGTAATGGGTGCTGTTGTGTCTTAAAGAACATTATTTGAATGATTATTTTGTCAACAAAATGTTAAAATTTTCTTTTTGTCTTGATGTCTTCCATGCTTGTGTAAGCTTTCCTAGTTTGGGTGTTTGACTAAAGTTACCTAACTGAAAACAGAAGGCTTGACATTTCCCTAGCAATCACTCAAAGCCATTTATAAGGTTGAATTGCAAGTCACAAAGAGTAATAATAGCAATAAAAGTGTAGGATGAATATATTTCTTAACAATTGTATGTCTTTCTGAAAGGAAGAGTTGTGTCAACAGCCACTGAATGGTAGTTATTTGCCCAGCTCAATGATGTTCTCAGTCATTGCTTTTTAGCAGCAAGTGGTGCAGCGTTCAGCAAGCCAATGTATCTAAAGCACTCGAAAGACTTATTATCTCTGTAACAGCGTGTATGGATGAGCACTGCTACTAACTGTACCTATCCTGTTTTGTCTGTTATCCCAATTTTCACAATGCATCAGAGAAGAAGAAAACAAATCCATGGTTATCAATTGGAGCTAAAATATTCAAGGATGGGTGAATAGCACCTCTTTGTGCTAATGTACTTTTCTCTCTCAATATGTAATTGAATGGTCAGATATTAATGCCGCATAGATAAAAATCTGTGTTCTAAAAGAGGATCAACTTTAAAATTATGTTTTAATTTTGGTGCTGGGTGATGAGCTCTTTAGCTGAGCATGTTTGTTTAAGTCTCTTTAAAGCTCTGGTACAACATCTGTATTGCTTTTAGTATCTAAGCTGGGATGATTAAAGTTAGCTTGGGATTGTATGCCATATTGACTTCCATCTTTGGAACATACCACTGATGTTAACTTTGGCTTTTGTTATTCTGTTTTCAGCATCTAGTAGAATAGTTATCTGACAGACAGATAGACAATGTAGAAATTCTGATTTTCTCAAAGACAGAATTGAGAATTCAAAATATTCACTTCAAATGCCTTTTTACTCTATATAAACCAAGGTCCTATTAAGTGACAATCTTTTAAAGTTTATCTGCAGTAATTTTTTTTTTTACTTGAGTCACAAGACTGCACTAATATTTTTCAGCGCTGACATTTATCTTGCTGAGTATTAAAAAATATTTAAGAGCTACAAGTGGTGAATTGAGAAAATAGGGATTAAAAAAATGCCTTCTGCATGTCACAGATGGGAAGATATCTTTGAAAACACAAGAAGTGTGCAGTTTTCACCCTATGCAGCTTTTTATCAATTCTAGTACAATAATTGAGCAAGGTCATGAAGTCACACATAGAAGTTGAGATAAAATTTCAGATACAGGCGTGAGAATTTGGATACAATAGATACATTTTATAAGGTAAAAATTTCTCATGTAAGAACAATATTTGATAGTTTTTTGACTATTAGAAAATTTGTTAACTATTAGGCTAAGGCAACAGCAGTACCTTAAAATATCACAGTGTTATCACCATTATTCTGTTAAAGAATACCACAGCTAATAAAGCTCTTTCCCACCTGACCACTTTACAAACTTGCCTTTGATTCTGCATAGTAATGTATTCTATGATTACCCTTCTTCCCCATATCTGTCATACAGATTCCTAACCAAAGCTGAAGTAATTTTCAGAGGTTCATCTTCCTCCCAGTAGGTGAAATTTTTGCAGTATCAATTCAAACTGAGACAATTATTGAGCAATGTGTTATTGAACTACAGTTAAACATGTACCTAAATATCAATACTATTACACAATTAAAAATTCAATGATGCAAAGATCCCTTTAAAATTGTTGTGATTTGCTCTTATTTATACATATGTAACTAAAAACTTAGGGCAAATGATATCTTTATTTATTTAGATAGAACACTCACTCACATTTGATAGTTTCAGAACTCTGTTACTATAGTTACCATCTAATGAGACTGAAAGCAATCTGTCAAAGACACATTTAATACAATCATGGCTGTAGTAATTCTGCATTTAAAAACCAACACTGAGTTTCTAAGTTATGCTATTTTAGAACAAAGATACATAGTCTTTAGTGCTCTAAGTGGTCATTAAGTTGAATGATTCTGAGTGTAAAAATGGCCAGAACAAAAGGAAAGTTTATACTTTTTCCAGTGCCCTCCCGGTTTGACCAAGTGAATACTAAGGCTCAGACTTCTAATTTTGCTTCAAAATTAAATTCAGGTTCGCTCTGATCCCATTTAAGTCAAATAACTATGCCTTGGCTTCAGAAGTAGTACAGACTATCTGGATGAGATTATAACTATATGTAAACCCAACATTTAGTAGTGCCGACTGAAAATACGTATTTCTGTCTCCTTAGAACTTGACAGTTATGCATTTTGATGTGAAAAAATTATGCCTTTGTCCCTGAATGATCTGTGGAGCACCTAGATATACTATAAATGGAGTACAACTCAGATGGGTCCTGAGCCAGCAAATATTGATTCTGTACAATTTTACAACCTTCCAGTATATTCTGTGACCAGGAGAAAATGTTGACAGGATGAATAAGATGAAGAAAAATGACCTCTAGTAAAGTTTTGACTTTGTTTTGGTTTTGGGGTTTTTTTAGATACTATTGGTGTGATTGAACAGTGACATTGGGAGGGGGTTGGTTGTATATCATCATAGACAAACATGTGCCTTTTTCTTTTTTCTCCTTTTTCATAGCAGTTTCAAGTTTTCTTCCCTCCTTTCAAATAAGGAAATCAGCCTCCTGCTTTCATTCTTATCACTTTCCAGCCTCCTGACATATATGTCTGCACAATAGTCTAACTTTATTCCCATTCTGTTTCCCCATTAATGGTGACCTCCTGCCTCCAGCTCGCCAAGAATGATGTTCACTGTCTTGCTTTGCTTTGACTTTTTTCAGAAGCTTGCAGTCTGTTACTGGTGGCATTTCTGGAGCAGACACTATGGAAAGAATAGCCTGAGGAAGGACTAAAAGAGTTATCTGACTCTCACAAGTGGTGGATTACTGAAAGAATCATCTCAAGTTGCTTACAACCAGAATACTGAGAAAAAAACCACAGCTTTCATTAAGTTTGAATGTGTTCAAAAAAGTTCAAAATTGGGGTAAAGCTGCTGTACCTACAAAATATCAGCAGCCTCTATTAATGGCTTATGATGAATATTTACCATTTTGGCTCTGAAGCACAAAAGATGCCATGTTCTTTTGATTGCAAAGCACTGGAATATTTCAAACAATATATTTTTCAAGCAGTAACACCTTGTTGATATATTTTAATGGAAAAAAGGTATATGCAAAATTGATCATATTGCATGATATTCTCTAAAGAAAAAGATATCTGACTATAAATGCTTCTGTCAGGCTGCTCAAGTGCCTATATTTAAGCCACTGAAGCAGGGCAATGGAAATGAAAAGTAACAAAGAACACCTTCTGAAAAATCAAGATTATAGAAATTTTGAGTTCATTTTTGCACAGCATTGTATATTCTAGAAAAAGATGGCTACATGAATAAGAAGAAAAAGAAAATGCATAACAACAAAAAAAGGGATTTTGAATAGTTACATTTATTATGAAAATAGCTAAGTTGTACAAAATGAAAGAAGAGAGAGCCAGAGAAGTCAAGTAAATCATAATAAATTTTATAGATTTTTTTTATGGCCCAGAAATTCTTTGAGGAACATTAAATTGCTTAGGACTGATGGTTAGCTTTTCCAAGACATTTCAGAAAATATAAAAAGAATAATTGTGTTGGGGTTTTTTTAGCCAAAAGAATTAAATGCAAAATATTAAAAAAGAAATTGAAGTGTGATGGCTATATTTTCAAAAAAAAAAAAATGTGCTGAAAAAAAACCAAATCCAGAAAAGGCAGAATAGGAAAAAAATTGTATTATTTGCTCTATTAGAAGTGAAAAAGGAAAGGAAGAGTATTAAAAAAATAGAATGATGGAAAATAATAGAAATAACAAGCCAAGTCAAAAGGAACCTTTTTTTGTGCTTCGTCTGGAAACCTTTCAAACTTTCCAAATTAACTTTGATCTGTGATACTGAAGCAGTGTGGTCTTTTTTGCATCACTTTTTGTTGTTCTTTCATGTCACCTGTTGATGCCTGCTTGTCAGATTTCTCTTCTGCACTATTTTCTTTTTCATTGTTTCTCTTTCTGATTTCTGTTTATGGTTTCTTTATATATAGAAATATGATTTTATATATATTTCTAGACATTATATTTTTATTGTTATATGTATTTCTGTAACTATTTTCTAAATGCATGATATTTCTATACATATTATTTCTACATGCAGACAACATATTTTTTCCATATGCAATTTCTAGGTACTTGTATATATTAATGTAATAATGTACATGGAAATGAAATATAGATAGAATTCTCTATGTGTTACATACACAGATACGTCAGCTGTGATCTGAAGTCATTTACCCAGTTATGTTTTATTCTAATTTGGCTCCCTTGTCCTCATTCTGGAATCTTTCCTAGGCCATTATTTCCAGGGACTGTACTTTAAAACTGATACTTACCTAGGTTGTTGTAGCTTGTTTTTAGCCAACTAGATACTGTGATGTTTCTGTAGATTTCAAGTGTGTAATGGTTGTTGATATGGGTAGATTTAAGTTCACCATGTGCATTTGCACAACTGTGATTTATATACTTCTCTCTATTATTTGTAACTCCTTTCTCAAGAGACAGGAAATATGTTTCATTCAAAAACTGTTAAGCAATCTCTTAGTTTAATCTGAACAGAAGGTTCTTTTAAAAATGTCCTTCTTCTTTTATATGCATGAAAATACTTTTGTTACTCTACAAATTGAGTTATGCCTGGGACATATTTGAAAAAAAAAAAAGACATTCTAAGGCTAGAATACAGTGCAAACTCAGAAGTGACAGATCAATAATTTATTTATGGAATAATTGCAGGCACAAGCCCGTGGACCTGCTGCTGAAGGGCAGCAGGAAGAAAAGGAGGCACTAATGGATTTTGCCACCTGCTTTACAGAATGCATACTGTGGTTGTCAATCAGCTCTCCACATGGACTAGGCCAAATAGAGTCACAACACTAAATTTCACCTGGTGATTTAAGAAGGCCTGCTGGGAGGTTCTGTTCTTGAGTGACAGAAATAAAGAGCTTAGGGCATAAGCAGAAAGCAGGCTGTATCCCTTGGCTCTTCTAGCTGCTTCTTCCGTTGACCTTTTGGGGAAACCTTGAGATAATATTTTTACAAGTCTTAACTCCTATAAAAGACAAAGAGAATTGTGATTTCTTTCATTAAAGAAACAAGTAAAGTTTTTATGTGCAAAACTTGCTTGTGGTTTAGCCATTTTACTCTTTAATAACAAAATCCTCACATAGAGAAATAAACTCAAATTGTTAATAATAATGGTAATATTTCATCTATTAAAAACCCTTCATATGTCACACTTTTAAAGGTGATAAAAATTTTAAAATAGTAGAAGATTAATTCTTACTGTAGTACAATTAGTCTATTTACTTTGAAATAGATTTGTTAGACACATAACTTCACCTTAGCATCCTGATCTGAAACTGAGATTTGTTCTAAGGGTTACCCATCCTGTGAAGTATTTTTGACTTTGAATGTGTTATGTTTTTATGCCAATCTTGCCTGAGTGGGTTTCTTTGATCTGTATTCTATTCATGGCAAACTGCATACTTAATATATTGAATTTTTATTTGAAAAATTAAAGCCATTGCTGACATTGTATTTTGAGTTGGCTATTTTAGCTTGTGCATTACCTACTAACGAAAGGACTCTGACAAAATTTTTGTAATTTATATATACCACAGTGCACGCAGTTCACAAGAATGTATTTAGACAGACTTGCATACAGTTATAAGCACTAGGTAGCATATTTGTTGTAGGCAATGTGGTTCCTTTGATTTTGAGGGAAGCTCACTGGGAAAGCACTCCAGCTAGCCATGAAGTGCTCAGTACCATGCAATCCTTACCTCTTACTGAATTTTTACTTTTGTTACTCCTGGAAGGCTGAAGCATACAAATAAACAATGAAAGCAACAATTTTTAATAATTTCTCTGTCTTCTAAAAACTGGGTTGTAATCACGGGGACAGTGTCCACTCATCTTCTATTTCATATTACTCTTATTTCTGTTTTATTCCTTACCATATTCTGCAATGAAATTATATATTTTAGTAGTCATTTAGTAATGGGCCAGCATCTGGCATGAGGCTGTTTATTTTTTTAATTCTTTTTATTTTATCACTGAGGGAAACTAAAATGAAGTGTCTTGTTTTCGTAGAGTTTTTTGTTTACTATTTTCCTTTTCCAGATGTTATCTGTGTATCTTTAGTCTACATTGTGTTCGAGGTGGCAATTCAAGGGAATGAGCCTTGTACTTGGAACTTGGTTTGTTCTATCTCAACTGTAATAGGGAAATGAATTCTGTTGTCTTGGCCCTATTTGTGGGAAATTCTTTTCTGCTTGAAAGAACTGCTGTGTCTGAAAATTACAGTTATTAGTCATAGGCTCATGAGATTTTCAGCATATTTGTTTTTCTCATTCTGTTCAGGATTATGAAAAAGTAGGTCTTTGCTGATATTTTCTCTTGTATACATAATCAATATTCTAAAAGGAAGAACAAAAAATGTCAATTGAACTTCTTTTTTTTTTTAAACAATGAAAAAAGCCTTTTTACCTTAATGTCAAAAATCATTAAGTTGACCTAACATATGTGGAATACTTGAGAACAATTTCAGCCATGCATGTATTTACATTGTAAATTTACCTTGAGTAAGGCATATATTCACCTTCCAAAGGTTAAAGGGAAAAGAATGCTACTATCCATGTTATGGCAGATGTGCATTAAATCTGTATTAAATACAGATATGTATTTATTGTTGCTTGTGAAGTCCTTAGGTATTAGATAACCAGACCTAATAGAAGACTGCAGTTATCTCTTTACAGAATTTTGTGAATTGAATTTTGCTCCTTTGTGTTTTCCTTGTTTAGGCTCTTCTTTTGATGTTAATCACAGTATCACAGTATCAGCAAGGTTGGAAGAGACCTTAAAGATCATCAAGTCTAACCCATAATCTAACAGCCCATCATCTAAATCACGGCACCAAGTGCCACATCCAGCCTACTCTTGAACACCTCCAGGGGCGGTGACTCCACCAGCTCCCTGGGCAGCCCATTCCAATGGTGGATCACCCTTTCAGTGAAGAATTTCTTCCTAATATCAAGTCTAAACCTCCCCTGATGGAGCTTGAGACTGTGTCCTCCTGTTCTGTCACCAGTTACCTGAGAGAAGAGGCCGACCCCCGCCTGACTACATCCTCCTTTCAGGTAGTTACAGACAGCAATAAGGTCACCCCTGAGCCTCCTCTTCTCCAGGCTGAACAACCCCAGCTCCCTCAGCCGCTCCTCACAGGGCTTGTGCTCCAGCCCCTTCACCATCCTCGTTGCCCTTCTCTGGACATGTTCCAGTAACTCAACATCTTTCTTACACTGAGGGGCCCAGAACTGGACACAGCACTCAAGGTGAGGCCTCACCAGGGCCGAGTACAGGGGAAGGATAACTTCCCTAGTCCTGCTGGCCACACCATTCCTGATGCAGGCCAGGATGCCATTGGCCTTCTTGGCCTCCTGGGCACACTGCTGGCTCATGCCAAGTCTCCCATCCACCAGCACTCCCCAGTCTCTCTCTGTCTGCCCACTCTCCAGCCACTCCGACCCCAGCTTATAGCTCTGCATGGGGTTATTGTGACCAAAGTGTAAGACCTGGCACATAGACCTGGGATGGAACTATCCCATTGGAATCTGCCCATCTCTCCAGCCTGTCCAGATCCCTCTGCAGGGCCCTCCTACCTTCCAAAAGATCAATAAAGATATTAAACAGAACCGGGCCCAGCACCGATCCCTGAGGGACACCACTAGTGACCAGTCGCCAACTGGATGTGACACCAGCCACTCTCTGGACACATTCAGCCAGCTCCTAATGACCAGGTCGATACAAGTAAGCTGCAATGTGGTCTCTCTAGGTTTTATCTCTAATATGTACTGATTTTATAATGTGACACGGTATTTCAGGAAAGGTTCTTCTGGAGAGTAGTTGTGACCTTTGCATGAAAAAGTGCCTACACATTTGGAACTGTAAAAAAAAAAAAAGTAATCTGCAAATATATGTGGCTTTGAGCAATTTATTAGTGTCCCCATAGATGTATGACTATAGGTGTGTGACTATATAAGAAAAGTGAAAAAAATTATAAAATCACGTGTTTTGCAGCATGTCCTTGTAGGTTTTTTAGCTCTTTAAGCACTTGAGATCATGAACAACTTATATGTGTGAATGATTTATATGTCAAATAATAGAAGTTATGTTTGAGGTTATAGTTATTTCTTTTCTTGGGATTTGGAGGTTTATAATTAAGAGAATATGGAAAAACTTAGTTTTTACAGTAAATTTATAAATTAATGTACTCTATAAAATCCAGAAGATTCTTTCCACTCCTATTTTTTTTTAATTTTGCTATTTCTGTATAATCTAATTTTTTGGAGATTTTTTCCTCCCACTGTCTCTATTAATAAAAGTAATATCCAGTTTAAAGCAGATATAAAGTTTTACAGTGTTATTTATCAAACTATGTTATGCATTGAAGCAGTGCTAGGTACCCAGATTACTTCTGTCAGATTCACAGATTTCAAAATGTGATTTAAAGTGTATTTGCTGTAAACAGAAATCATCCTTGGGCGGATTATGCAGGAATGCCAAGGGGATATGACTACAAAATGCAACATTTGTGCAGGTAATCTTTGAGAGATGCATAGAAAATAAAATGTTTGCTACATCATTCACTTTTAACAACAGAACTAAAGAGTGTAGGTCTGGATAACCTCTTAAGTCAAAGAATCCTATCCCTTTCTCTGCTGTATGCAAATGTATTATAAATTAGTTAGCTATATTTTTGACACTCATGATTTTGAGTCATTGCACACCTTCCTTTGCTTACAGGTAAGCAGCTTGCTGGAATTTCAAAGATAGAATGCTCTAATGAAACACCCTGGAAACAAACGATTGTACTTGTGGTATAGTACAACAACTCTTCCTTCCCTAAAGCACTTGAGAATACTACTGAATAGTACTTTGCAGGGTTTATGCTTTGATGTATGAAGGGGACTGAATCCCAGATGAAATAGGAGTACACAGAACATGTGAGTTTGATGACAAGCCATATAAAAATACTTAGAAAACTTTTATTTTCTGTGGTAACTGAAAAGTAAGTATCTGAAGGTGAAGCTGAACTTTTCTAGTAAATGTTGGTGACAAAATGTTGGCCTCTGTGTTATGATGTACTGAATTAAAGTAATGGATATTGTCATTCCCAAAACATCTTGCTAGCAGGGGATAAAGCTGGTGCTAAGTTCAACAGTTTATGGAAAAAACTTTCTTTGCAGTGCTCTAGAGACATGTGCCAGAAGAGTGTGATGAAAAAGGATAACAATTTTTAGTGACATATCACTGTTTTATTATGTTTATGCTAAAGTCTACCATCACTGAACTCTTCTCCAGAATCTAATGTTCATTCCACATTCCTATAGAAGCACCCTTACTACATATTACCTAGCTTTTATCTGGAATAGATGGGCTGCTTTTTACCTACTTTATGAAAATAATACTGAACATTAAAGCTTTCTGTGGAACAAAGTTCTCTGTCAAGTTCTATTTTGTAGTCAACGTTCATATATGAATAATTGGTATCAATAACTACTATAATAAAGAAAAAGTACCTCTGTGAATGCTATCATAGCATAGTCTCGTGAGAAAGAGCGACAGTAGCTTTGCCATTTCTTGTGACTAAGAGAGATACACTCTAGGAATTTGGTAGTGGAAATTTTTTATATTACTAATTTATAATTGAAGAATGGAAAGAACTACTACCCCTGTTTAACTGTGAATTACTGTACTTTATGAAATTTTTTGTAATGTATGAAAATCTTCAGAGAAAACTGAATCTTCAAAGCCTGCTGTCCTGGAGATTTGTTATGCTTCTAAAGATAAAAAATAATTTGAAAAGCAGAAAAAGTTAGGACTGCTTACACATGCACCTCGTTACACTAGCACTTAAATTTCACCCTGTGCTTTCAAGGTGAGTTGGGCTGGGGGTTATTGTGTTGAGTTCCTGGTAGAACAATTATATTTTAGGCTTGGTGTTTATACTTTCTTTTAAAGGATTCAATTCAAGCTGCATTTAAAGGAGTGAAAGTCACCTGGCTTTTCCTGCATTTAATTAATTAGAATTGAACCCTGAGGGTAAAACTTATTAATGAAATGTAAATGTTAAATTAGGCTAACCTGGAAAAACAAATGTGCTGTGCTGAGAAATCCGTTAGATGAGTTTCTTATTTTCTCCTTAAATCCTTTGTGTTCAAAGACCATTAAGAGGGAAGCAGACCTGGACGGAGGACTCTGAATGACAATACTGTGGGAACTGCATTTTCCAGCTAGTATCTTGTAACCTCATCCTGTTTTCACATAATTTTGATTACATTTCCTTCAATGTTTTAGGGTATATTAAAGATGACATGAAGAAATAAACAAAGACATAAATCTGTGAGTGTTCAGATAAATAACAGTGTACTAGTTTTTATTTTGATCTATGTCATTCTTCTTTCAAGACAGTCACACATCAAGTGTTCCAAGGTGCAGTAAATCAGAATGCATAGCAACATTAATGTAGAATAAATCTTAATAGACAACACTGAAAAAAAGATATACAAATTCCTCAGGCTAAGAATTTAAAATTTGAACTGCAAACCTTCTCAATGTGGTGGATTTTAAGACTGTTTCTTCTTCCTCTTCAGCTTCTGAAGAATTTTTCTTGACAAACGACATACTGTAGGAAGGCGGTATTTCCAGTACCCAGCATTCTGGAGCATCTGTGATAACTCAGTTTAAAATATTGATCTAGATCCATATAACTTTTAAATACCTCCTTCACAATTTGTGATACTTCATTTACAGCCATTGCAAAAACATTTTTGTTTTATATATCATAGATTTTTATTTTAGAAGTTAAATTGAATTTCTTGTACTGTTTCGGAATGGTCAACAATACCAGGTGTTGCTTTTCTACCTAACCAACCAGTTAATGATGTGCATCTTTAAATTTAGTTTCTTGTATATTCCTGTCTTAGAAAACCTTGAATAATAGTAGTTTAATGTTCATCTCTAGAACAAAATGCTAATTCTTTCTTTTTTTTTACTGCCATTTATAATTCTTTTTTTCTGACTAAGTTGTGATCCATCTTAAATCATACGGCTTATTGTATGGCTATTAGTACTTCTTTAAAAACTTTTTTTCCAAGGACCTTGTGAAAAGAAATTTAAAAGTCCCAATGAATGATATTTGCTCGTTTCTTTTCACATATCGTCTTGGCTTTCTGCATAGAGAATACATGCCTTTATAGAACTCATGCTTACTGACACTTTTAAGTATAGCACTTGATATTTTTATGTTTTGTTATCTGAATCTTTTGTTCATTTTCTTAGTATGAAGTAAGTAACTGTTTTTAACTCTGTAGCTCTTTAAATTCTAGTTAGATCATTTTGCAAATACCTATAGAAAATACACTGCACATTTGACTGAAATTAGGGATGTCATGTCCATCAATTCTGCTTATCTCATTTGCTGATTTACTGCTGTTAAATTTTAACTCTGGAATCATACTTTTCTACCAGCAAAATCTTTTAAATTTATAAAAGTTTTGTTAACATTTATTTAAAAAAAATATTTTCATTCATTTTATTACCAAGCTTTGATCTGTTGTATCTCAATCTTTTATGTGTATTATTTCAAAAGCTAGTTTCATGACATCAAATCTATTTATGGATATGGCTGTGTGATGCTTAGCTGCCTACTGAGGCTAAGCTACAATATATGGAAATTCGATTTTTTGCTGCTGTAAGGCTTGTACTACTCTGATAAGAGAAAGTTTTGCTATATCTGCAGTGTTAACAGAGCAGGCTTCCTTTATCATCTCAGCAACAATCTTAGTCCTGGAGAGGAGGTGCCAGCTTTTCTTGGAGATTAGCAGCTCTGTGTTTTGACCCAGGTTATTTTTGCCCTGTGTTCATTAGTCAGAAAAAAAGTATGATTGTGTAAAATATTTAAGCAGGAGTCATATATCTTTAGTAACTGTTTGACACTTGTCATCTTTAAATGTTTTTCTTGAAGACTGTTAACCAAGAGCTTTTTTGTTTAGGGCCTGGTTTGATGGTAGTAGTCACCAAAAAAATCCATTGACTTTGATGATTTTATGTCCCCTGCTGTCTCACTTCATTAAACCGTTGAAGAAGCTCTGTGATTTTTTTTTTTTCAGGTGTTGAAATCTGTGCTCTCAAAGGTAATCAAATTGAAATAGCCAATATTGGAATTTTGCCCAAGTCATGACAGCTTTAAACTGATGAGTGCCTTGTGTTTACATGTGTACTAAACCATGCCACTTAAATGCAGGAGGACCAGAAGGATCCTCGATACATAGTGGCTTTTACATAGCTGAAAGCCTAATTAAGAACTCATTTAAATCAAGAAAATCAGCTACTGATTTTGGTGACTTTTAATAAATGCATTAGCAATAAAACTGCTCTGCAGTATTTAAGAGAATTAAAGTTAATATTTTAAACTGTAAAAAAAAAAAATTAAAAGATACTACAAGACCACTGGAAAAACGTTTCAAACAAAGATAAAAAGAAAGGATGAAATTCCAAAATAGTGTGTAGGTACATGATTTGGATGAGAGACAGAAGTACAGCTTGATGTGACAGGAGCTGCGAAGGAAGAGATGTTTGCAGCAACAGTGATCAGACTGCGTGCACATACTGCTTTAGGAAAACAGAAAACAAGGACTCCCTAGAAAGACAATTCTTAACAGGAATGACCCTTTATTTGAAGCAGAGCAGCTCTTGTGTTCCCAGACTTTTGAGACACAGTTGTGATGCAGTGTTAATCTTACATAATCTTGTCAGATTTTAAATTGTATAATTATTTCAGAATCAGTGCCTGGAGGGTGCATTGTTTCTTAAAAAGAAAAACTATCCATTTGCTCACTTAGATAAGATAAACCAGTAGTGTTTGTATTTGCTGAGATAACTTTTTAATATGATCTCTATTTCTGCTGAGATTTCAAAATTAATTTTATTCCAATGTATTTATAGCTAACATATTTTCCAAGCCAGTTATTTTTTAAATTTTATTTATAGTTCTTCCACCAACTCCATTTACGTACAAATGAGTAATCTGCGCTTATTTTGAAGGAACTGCTTGACACCAAGACTATGGACTTGTGAGCAGAAGTGCAAAAATTGAAGCTTAAAGCTGGAACAACTTGGGCAATAGCAGCTGTACCTAGATGAGCAGACATAGCCTTTGAAAACGTAAGAAAAAAAGAGGTTGTGTGTGGACAAGTAAGTAATCAAAAGCATGCTGGTTTCTTTCTGATATGCCAAGTTCTAAAAGTGCATCAGTGGTGCAGAGCTGATTTTTATGTGTTGCTTCGAGCTATCACAAAGTTTCACAGTCAGGACAACTTGACTTGTGTCTTGTTATTTTAGATGTCAGTGGGTTTAGTTTTTTTTCCTCTTCATTATGGCAGTATAGAGACAAAAGTTTATACTTTGCTGTAGTCTCTAGTAATATTTCAAGAGTTTCTACTAAGAGCAGAAGTTTGTTCTTTTGTCAGCAGTTTTAAGAATCAGAGAAGTCTGAGCTCTTGCACTGAAACATTCTGTTTCACTTTTTGAAAGAAAAGGTACTATTAAATAAATAGGGTCATAGGTGTTCAGGGGAGTTTATTTTATTTTGTATTTTGCCTTCCCATATGAAGGTAAGCAAATAATAGAACAATTGCACATTTATTCAAGGATGATGCCACAATGACTAGAATTTGACACTGGGATGTAGAACTTATTTTGATGCCCTTTGCCTAAACTAGATTGGTAGCCAAATCAACTTTTTTTTCCTCTTGTTTCCCAATTTTTGATCTATATCAGAGAGCTCTGAAGATGGATAACCTCACAGTTTAAAGCTGCACCAAGGAAGGTTTGATTTAGGTTAGACATTAGGAGGAAGTTCTCTAGAGAGAGGGTGTTTGGGCATTGGAATGGGCTGCCCAGGGAAGTGGTGGAGTCACTGTCTCTGGAGGTATTTAAGAAGAGACTGGGTGCAGCACTGAGTGTCGTGGTCTAGTTGACACGGTGGTGTTGGGTCAAAGGTTGGACTTGATGATCTCAGAGGTCTTTTCCAACCTGTCTGACTCTGTGATTCTGTGATTGTGTATAAACAATGCATGGTACTCAGATGTTATATAATCAAAGAACAATATTGTATATGCCAGATATATTTATACGTATAGATTCCTTAAAAATTCTAAGAAACATCCAGACATATTTATTATGCATGTATAGACATTAACACAGGCTTTTTTTAATAGTAGAAGATACTTGCTCCTCATCTTGATAAGGAGGTTACTAAGAATAAGAAACACTTCAAAGTAATGTTTTAGTGTTGGCATTGGTAATATTAAAAGGGTCTGGAAAGATAATAAATTGTGTTGGTTCTGAGCAAAGACTCCTCTGATGTAATACACATGGGAAATCCAGCTAATTTTGAGTAAAATTCTAAAGGAGAAAATGCTTTAGGACAACTTTAGGAAAAAAATGTTACAGGTCATAATCAATAATATCTGTAAGGAGCAGAAGCCTCCAGAACAGGACTTGGTGTATTTAACAGTTTTAAAGCTGTTTTAAAAGCATATTTGTTCATTATCAGATTCTGCTAAACAGTATCCTGGTGATGGACCACTTATGAGAAAAGGCAGACCTCTGTCTCCAAGTGCTGCAGTTGTACATCTAATGGTTTACCATCAATGGCTGAGGATTTTCTTCATAATCGTGTCATAATTAAGTCTATCTAAATAATTTTTGCAAAAGCATTTCTTAGAGCTGCTCTAGAGGAAACCAACTCAGCATATGCTGCGATTCTGTGACTCTGTGAAGTCACTTGCTGCTGTCATGTTTCAGAATTTTTTGCTACATTGCACTGTATGTAGGCAGCATCATCTGTGTGCAAACAAACATAAGATCTAAAGTTAGTAGTAGATTAAAAACTGATGACTAAAAATAATTAAGGATACCAAATGCATACTAAATAGCAAACTGAACTAAAAATACATGAAGAAATATGCATATCAGTAATTGAAAATTTTCTAAACTTGATTAAAAATAAAAGACCCAGAAGGTAATCATAGAGAAATGGAAAAAAAGTCTTAGAAATAATGTTCTTTGATTATTTATCACAATATTCTAATATAAAATATTAGATTAATATAGAAGAACTTAAAATACATGCTTAACAGAAAAACAGAACAGATTTCTTTGGATTTCTTTCAAAGGACTCCTGAGGAAATACAAACACAGAATTTAATGAAGTATAGTTGCATTTTCCAGATGTTTTATTAAAATACATTCAGATGTAAAATAAATCGGTAGACTGTGTAATGGAATCAAGCTCTAAAAAGCAAAAAGGAGAAAATCAATCCCTACAACAGCATAGTTTCTAATGGTCTTTTCTTCTAAAATTATAAATCCACCAAATTTAAATATTTATGACCTTGGTGTCTAAAAATAATTACTTAGACTTGCCTGTCATCTTGCTGAACTCTGTGATAAAGACAGATAATCTTTGGCTTTATGACACTCTTGACTCTTTGTCCTGGCTGGATGATAAAAGAGCAAGGGACAGCATGGGTGAAAGCCAGCTATAGTTACAGTACAAATTTGGGGATCCAAAGCCCAGTGGCTGCAATTTGCAATGAAAAATTAAAAAAAGGACACTGAAACTTTAGAAGCTTCCTTTTAGGTATGGCAAAAACTCCCAACACTCCCCACCCCTAATCTCCTTTTCTTAACTATAGTTATCATGATTTATCAGTGTCATAAAAATCTAGGTCAAATTATGCTTACCTGGTATTGCTGTTTGAAGCCACCTACAAAGTCGGTCCAGAGATCTGAGTTTTGCAATTTCTTTGCATTATTTCATAGCTAAGAATTCTACTCTGGTGTTTGACTCTACTTTTTGTGGTTCTTTTCATCTGTATTCTCCAGGCATTTACCATTCACCTTGCTAGGAAGGGCCAGACATCAAATATGTCTGTCCATTCCCCGTACATCCAGGTTAACTTGAAAAACAGGTCAGGCATTTGGTAAGGTTCCGGGGTGGGACTTAAGGTTACAGAATTCTTTACAGTGTTATTTAAAGTTGTACTTTAATGCATAGTCTGCTCCCTTCTTGATTGAAAATGTTAGATTCAATCTTGACTACTGTGCTTTCTACCCTTTGAACCATAAGAGGAAAACGTTAGAATTAAATATTCCAATGCAATAACCATTTACAGCCATTTTAGGAATGTAATAAACAGATCACTGCTTGAAAAGACTGTGGAATAGTAACTATAAACTTCAGTAGTGAGGAATGTTAATATTCTTTTGTCAGCACTTTTGTTTCTTCACTACGAATGGA
Organism: Serilophus lunatus; assembly: GCA_013399895.1. Classification (NCBI taxonomy): domain Eukaryota; kingdom Metazoa; phylum Chordata; class Aves; order Passeriformes; family Eurylaimidae; genus Serilophus; species Serilophus lunatus. Next base: position 52,175 of record VXBA01003565.1, read on the forward strand.
AGGTTAAAAGCCCTGCTTTGTAAGGTCCTCTTCCTTTTTTTTTTTTTTTTTTCCTTAATAGTTACTACTGTTATCAAATTAACAGTATTTGGTGGTAGCTATATTAGGAAAATGAGTGAAAAAAAAGAACCATAGCATTGAGCTGGATATCTCACATCATTATTGGCCCGCAGAGGTCCAACATGTGAATATCTAGCACAAATTCTAAAATTTCTGTAGCAGTGAGGTTCATACATAGTACCACACGTATGATAAAACTGTGTGCTGTGCATAAATACAATGGCTTGAATTAAGAAGCATTTATTTATCCCATAATGTGCAGGCACCCAAGCTAAGAACATGGCTCTTGGGATTCCCCACTCAACATTCTGCATTACTAGGTTCATAAGAATACTGCTAGATAGTCTTTACAGTTTTCTTTGTGTTTAAATTTGGGTTTTTTTCGGTAATAAATTAATTTTTCATTTTGACGTTTTGAAAGGAATTTACACTCCTTTCTTTCTCCCATTCACTGAAAAAGCTTTGAGGCTAAACCATGTGCAGTATACATAGAGTCATCTACAGCCAAAGCTGGTCTACTCTGGTTTTTTTATTTTTAAAGCTGTGTGTGACCAAAGTTTATCTCTTGCATTGACAGCAGAAAGAATTTATTTGTTTGAAACACTGGAATCAGAGCTAAATTGTATTTGTCTAATTGCAAAATGTTCTTTTTAAGATGAACTCTAAAGAATTTCTGTTTCTCAATTTATGTCATAAATACAATAGTTCAGACTTGACTCAGACTTCTAAAAGAGGAAATATTTGGATAGTAATGAACAACTCAATTCTTAAATTGATCTAGCGCTTACAAATTCATTTTTAATTTCTTGATGTAAAAACCCCTCATCTATTTCTAATACTAGATACACTAAAGTTTAATAACACAACAGCACATTCTGAATGAAAAATTCATAATATTTTAATATGAAAGATATTGGACTAGTGTCAAAGAGCATTAGTCACTTCAAAAACTTTATGTCAACTGATGAACAGGTAATTTAAATTTACATAAACATAAATTATGTATGTGCTTATATATATTTATATTAAAAAGCATGTATTAAAATTTTCTGGCTCATTAACACCTTTTAAATTCATAACATAATGTTGTATCAAGAAAAGTGTTTCTGAACTCATGAGAGTGAGACAGCTGATTTTGCCCTTCACTGTTAAACTTAACCCTATAAGAGTAAGTTAGGAGTGGAGAAGCTGACCCAGAAAAGCAGTGACCTTGGTGTCTGGGGCTGGTAAGGCACTCAGTATTCTCTCTTGAGCTCTGAAACACTGCTGCAGTTTTTGCCAATATTCAGGATGCTGACACAGTGCCAGGGAAAGATTATGTTCAAGAGAGTAAGAAAATATGTGCTGGAGCTCTATCTTGGAAGGTGGCAGAGATTAGTGGATTTCCTTAAGATTTAATGCTATCGGGTTAAGCATGTGGTTGTGCAGACTTTTTCCTCAGTAGAGCTTCCTTGACTCACATTTGGCTCACAAACTGAAACCCGGGAATTAGCTGAAGAACACGGATAAGAGAGCTGAGGAGCTGCTTACGGCATGACTGAGAGGCTGAGGAAGTCCAGAGTGGCTTGGGAGGGCAGGTGGCAGTGCTGCCCTATGAAGGACTCTGTCTCACTTTCTGTGCAACAGAGACAAGCAGAAAATGTGTTGTTATTGCACATGTCCATCGCTGAAGACACTTAATGTTAAAAATCTGCTTAACTGAAAATCTTTCCTACCAACGTTTCTTCCTTATGCTTGCTTGTTTAAACCAGCCAGAGAGAACCCTCTGCAGATTCATAACACTGCACTGCTTGACATGGGGCTGATACTGCAGGCACTCTTCCTACAGAGGAAGTTAGCTGCAAAACATACATTTTACTGTAAACCAAGAAAGGTATTAAAAGGTAGCACTACAGAATGGGGACATGGCCAACCAAAATGTGCAGCCTTGGCCTATTTTTTGACATCTGGGAACCTCTGTCTCTGCTGAAGGACCCAAAGATGTTTCTATCTTCAGTGGCATCCTGACCCCATGTAAGACACGTGACCTAATCTCAGGCTGAGAGTTTAGGTCTAACTGCATACCTCAGCTAATCAAATATAAATCTATTAACACTTTGCTATAATTAAAAATACCTGTACAGCTAAACTTTTCCCTATACATACAGAATGTGTGAAAAAAGTAGATTGATATAAGTATATCCCAGGTGATACTGATAAAATTATTTCTTGCTTGTTTGTACAATCCTACCCCATACAATCAAATTTATTTTCAAATTGCAAAACAACCTCATTCTCATTACAGAATGCTATTCTGCCGCCTGAGCAGTGTATCTAAATGGTTGTTTGATTTGTATTCCCATCACTTAACCTCTTAGAGAGGAAAATATAAAACTCCTAAATGCTAAAAAGATTTTGTATTTTGCAGCTAAATGGCCACTTTAAAAGATTTTTTTTCCTCTTAAAATGTAAGAAGCTTGTAGTTCATTGTGTAACTGAAGGTCAGTGTGACTGAATGATGGTGGCACTCTAGAAGTTACTGTGCTTTACAATCTCACCATGAAAAGACAAGCACCAATTTATGTTTTGTTTTTTTTTAAGGTACATTTGTGTCCATAGGAACTTCATGCTTATGATGGAACTAGAGCAAACAATAAAGAATAGAGAGATAAGTCTGTGTTGAGGAGGAAGGGAATTTGCATTTTAATAAGAAGTTTCTGAAATAATTCTTCCAACAGTTTATAAAATTTTATATGCACTTCATATGTCTGGGAAGCCACAAGGGAGCAGCAGCCACAGACCATTTTGCAAGGGATGGAGTGGAGGATGAAAGTAAGGCAGGCTGTCTTGCTTGAAATCTATCTGTTTTTGGTATTGTGCTGCATAGTAGTGATGAATGAGAGTGATCTAGCTGCAGGGAATCATGAAAACTGTATGAGAGAGGTGCATACAAAATATTTTCTTGTGCAGTTCTATTTTCTGTTTTAGCCTTTTGTTTTTGGAGTTGGCGATTTGTGCTACTAACACAAACAAGTTCCAGCAAGGCTTGTCACTGCAGAAATCACACACACCTGAAATTAGATGGTATTTCTGTTTGGGCATGTCACTTTTTACTTGAAAAAGACACCCCATCAACCATAAATCATAGAGTCATAGAATAGTTAAGGTTGGAAGGGACCTTAAATATCATCTTGCTACAAGATCCCTGCTGTGGTCAGGGATACCTTCCACTAAACAAGGTTGCATGGAAGTTAGATACATGATCTGCTGAAGGGTTTTTTTTTGTTTGGCTCATTTTTGTGTGATTTTTTTTTAATAATATATTTTTTACCAGCATTTGAGAGAATTAGAGAGTGTCATGACTGTAATCTGAAATATCCTGCTTGTTATCTATTATTTTATTAGTGTGTTATATTGCTGCAACTTCAACATATTTTCTTGAAAGAGTAAGGCTATTCTAATATTATCCTTTATTTCAATGTATGTAAATGTGCTTGATCGACAAAGTCCAGTGGTTGAAAACATTCTTTAAATAGCTATATAAGCAAACAGATTAATTAATATGAGATTAAATATTCATGTATATATTTGGTATAGCTCTAGTGGAATAAAGGAAGATGAGATGACTAAATATCCCATTGTTAAAATTAAACTGTTGCTTTTCAAAGTTATTTTTATTTCCAATCACATTTTTTTCCCAAGATTTTATTGTGTTGGATTTTTTTTAACTGTGGAGTGGGGGGAGGGAGAGGATGTGTGTGTGTGCATATGTGTTCCACTCTCTTCTCCACTCTATTTACCCTCTTCCCCTCCTTTCCCCCCCTTCACCTTGGGTAGGATGAGAGACTGGATATACAACTACTTTTGTTTTCCAAATCAGGTGATTTTTAGCTAATGTGGGTTTTTTGACATATTTACTAAGATATTGTGGACATATTTTCCTGAGATATTTCTGATGTAGGTAGTGATTCATGGCAGTTTGTGCTTTGTTAAAATACTGTGTCAATTCGGAATGAAAATTAGTTTATAGACAGCCAAGAGGGAGCTTTCTAGGGCGGATATATGCCAACTGCATATTGAAATACAGTAAACATTTAGGAAAAATACTGAAAAATCTTTATTATCTGGGATATTTGTAGAGACTGGATTAGAAACTGCTTTTGTCTACCAGCCTACACTGTATACATCACATATCAGTATCTCCACTTCTTTTTAAAAAGTGACCTGTAATAATTATAAATGGTTGTTATGGTGCTGTTTGTCAGCAGTCTTGAGGGCATGCAGAGATAGTCATAAAGCTTTTGCTGTGCTAAAGCTATTAAAAACCAAACAACAAAACACCAAACTCCCCTGAAAACCCCAACAAAACCCCATGCACATGCAGTAAAAAGGTGGTGTTCTTTTTAAAACTGTTCAGAGTAATAAATCCTGCATATAACACGTAGCTTTTGAAAAAATGTCAGAAGAGTGCTGAAGGAATGAGAAATACCTGAAGGAAAAAAACTAGAAAACAGTACTTACAAAATCTGTCCATTCCCTATTCAAGTTGCCAGTAGAGCCACATGCTCTACAAGCAAATTGGATTCAAGAATCCTCTCCAGCTAAGCATAGCAAATTCAGCTGTAAATCTGTTTTTCCTAGTGACTATTTTATATTAGTGGTAATATGGTTCTTATATGAGATCTCAGCTTTAGCATTCCTTTAGGGCAAAGCATTTTCACCATTATACTGATGCAATATAAACATGAGTAAGAGTGCTGCACATTAAATTCATAAGTTTTCTTCCACAGCACAAGAATGTTTTTAGGGACCAGGCTGCTAAGATGACCACCCTTGTTATATGACTAGGGTGATTTCCCATATTAATAATATTTTGCATTCTGGTAATATTCTTATGCTGTGTAAACTGTTAAGTGATGTTCTTATTTTTTCTTTCTTCCTCTTATATTTTTTAATTTCTTTTTTTTTCCACAGTGGGTCTCTAGAGTTATAGTATGTCATAGAATCAGAGAATAGTTAGTGTTTTAAGGGACCTTTAAAGAACACCTAGTCCATAAGCAGGGATATCATTAACTAGATCAAATTGCTCAGAGTCCCATTTAAGCTGACCTTGAATGTTCCCAGGGATGGGACATCTACCACTCTCACTGTTTCAGTGTTTTGCCACTGTTATTGTAAAAAACTTCTTCCTTGTGGCTAATCAGAACCTCCCCTCTTTTAGTTTAAAACCATTACCCCTTGTCCTGTTGCAACAGGCTGTGCTAAATGTTTGTTCCCATCTTTCTTGCACACCACTTTTAAGTACTGGAAGGCTGCAATGACCCTGCTCTTCTTTAGGCTGAGCAACCACAATTCACTCAGCCTATTCTCTTAGGAGAGGTAACCCTAGGCTTCTGAGCATCTTCCTCTGGACTTGCTCCAACAGACCACTGTCTTTTCTTTCCTACCTGTTGCTTGATTACTATCTGAGAAACCATTGTTTATGGAACAACAATAACTCTATTGAGTAACCTAATAGGTTATTTCTGAGGAGTCGAAGGATAATTTGCCATCCCTTGTTAACAAACAGTAGCATGATTCTAGTTTTAAGTACTTTGAGTATTTTATTTTATTTTTTTATTTTTTTTTTGGAAAGCCTGGACAGAGAAGTAGAAGGAACAATGACTTGCCAAGTTTTTCCTGAATTATTTACCTTGATCTTACATCAGAATGTGTTTCTATTTTACAATGCAGCATTTATCTGCTGCTATATTTACAACATCCTATTAAATTCTCAGGATAAGCCTCTGTGGCTATTCCACTAATTGGAAGGACAGGGACTAAATTTAGGCTCTGAAACTTGTTTGCATTCCAAATTGATAGTTTTGGGGTATTCTTGCTAGCTTTCTCTAGCATGAACTCCTCCTCGTAAGACTCTGCCAGGTTTCTGTTTTCTGCCTTCTACAACCTCTCCCTACTGTCCCATCATATTTTGTTATCTGAAACCTTCTTCATGCATGTCCATCAATTCCTTGAGCATGAATTTCATAAATCCTGCCACTAACTTGCCATGAAAGGACCATTCAAGGTTGCAACATGGCTCGTTTTAGAGATGCCAAAATGAAACTCTGTTCCTATTGCAAACACACCAACTGATGTCTCTTAGGGCCAAAATAGCATCACAAGCAGATCAGAGGTCACCTAGGGGCTTTATACTGCTTGTCCTCAAGTTCGGTTATTGCTTTTCAAGTTAGACACTCTCTAACAAACTTGTAGTGACGGCTTGTTCTGTAGCTATATTTTGTTTCCTTGCACAGCGTTCTTAGAACACATAAAGAGGAAAAGGCTCTGTAAGTTACACTTTGAGCTGAGAGCTGGAGTATATAAAGCATGTTGATATTGCACAGCTTAATTTGATTTTTAAACGAAAAATAACAATGTTTCTCATTGACAAGCTGGTGAGATCATTACCGTCATGAGTGGTTTAATTATGGCATTTGAATGACTTCCAGCAGTACAGAAAAATATAAGCGTCTTCTGTATAAAAATAATTATTTCTGATAACAGGTGTAAGCACTAGCAGCTGGTAGGTATGCATGTCATGTACTAGAGACTCCAGGAAATTCTAAGTATTTCTTAATTTATTTTTTATTCATTAAAAAAAAAAAATTAAAGGATAGGTGTAGCAGAATATTAGGCTGTATTACAGCGTGTCAGACTATGATATAATGTCTTTGGTATGTAAACATTTTAGTATAAGTGACTAATAGTATTTTCTATTAGAGATGTCTTTTAAAAATATATTTCAAAACATACTTAAAGAGTGTGATGTTTATATAAAACTTTTTGAGGCATATGATTCCCAAAGAACTTTAGCTGTCAACTAGAAGTACTTTGAAATTTGCGTACTTTTGGGGTGAAGAGCCCTCTGCCAGCAGAAACTACAGCAGAAAAGCTGAACACAGCTTTCATAAGAGGAAATGAAGACTATTCATCCAGCTAGAGCTATAAAGCAAAGCAATTACCCAAGTAGATTTTGATTGAAGCTACCAGGCACACTTACTCTACAGTTTTGAAGGAGTAATGACCAGTGATAAAGCAAATTACATTTTCTAGCCCAAATAATTGCCCTCAAATATAACTTTAATTAAAGTGTAGATTTGAACTTAATGTTTCCTTGGAGATGTTATAGGCATCAAAACACTTTAGTATGTGGAAAATAATTTGTCTTATTGCTTCAATAGGATGCAAACATTTTGCCAATTATGTTTTCCTAGAAAGGATGAAAAGACAGTAATTAAAGAGAAAAAGAAACTCTTGATTGCCTCTCCAATCACTAAGAGGAGAAAATGCCTCTTGTAAGCATTTAAAGGCTAAATGTTAATGTATAAAAGGACCATTCATTATTAATTAGGTCTTTGGGATTAAATCAAATTATCAAATATTAGAAATTAATTGTGTAGGGCAATGTTTAACTGTAACCCAGGTCAAGGTGGATACCTCCAGAAAAATTTGTTTGGGGAACCCAAACAAATCACTGGGTTTTTATACCCTCACAGTCTGTGTACCTGATCACAGAATCACAGAGTAACTAGGTTGGAAGAGACCTCAAAGATCATCGAGTCCAACCCATACCCTAACATCCCAACTAGACTATGGCACCAAGTGCCATGTCCAGTCTTTTTTTAAACACGTCCAGAGATAGTGACTCTACTACCTCCCTGGGCAGCCTGTCCCAGTGCTTTTAAAGGTGAACTGAAATATACTCCCTTTAATTGTTAACAATTGTTTAATTGTTACGCATGAAAGCTTTTAATTTGGGTTTGTTTTTTTTTTTTAATTTTTTTTGGAGCTGCAAAAATACCCTTCAACAGCACAGTTTCTGTAGAGGATAAAGTTAACCGTATTAGCATAAAAAGTTTTGGCCAGTGTTAACCATTTAAAACTTCAGTAGTGCAAAAGTGAAAATCTGTAAATGCTGGTTCATGGAGACTGAAATGCCTTACAGAAAAATCTTTAGTTTAACAAAGGATTTTTGAAATACAGTCAGTTCTGAGGGCAACTTGTCTTTCTGTCTTTTGAAATCTTTTGGTTTTGTGCCTTTCCCTCTTCCTCTCCTCTCTGCTTTGAGAACTGCACAAGGACCCTGGAGTGGATAGATTTGCTACATGGATTGAGAAGCTCCCTTGAAATGCTAGGATAGCTGCTGTCACTATATATTTTTGTTCTGAGAACATTATGTTCCAGGTCTCAGCTCCTTTAACCTCTTACACTTCAGATAGATCTTTTCAGGCAGGTCTATAAAGTATCTGCTTTAAAACTATTCTGCTTTTGAAAATGCCAGTTCTTCTTCTCCGTGGGCATCTCTGAGTGGGTGAGATTTCAATCCCAGGTTGACATAATAACTTTTTTCAGTTGATACCTGAAATATGCACTGCCACTGTGCATGAGGTGGTGACACACATGGCAAAGGGCCTTTTTTCTGTTCAGTTTTCTGTGCCTCCTTGCATTTGTCAAAATTGTCTTTTCTTTTAGTATCAGAAATTCTTAACTATGGGTATGATGAGACACTACAACAAGTTGTCCAGACAGGTGGTAGATGCACCATTATTGGAGGCATTCAAGGTTAAGTTGGATGGGGCATTGAGCAACCTGATCTAGTGGAAGGTGTCCTTGGTCATGGCAGACAAGGTGGGACTGCATGACTTTGAAGGTCCCTTCCAAACTCAAATATTCCATGACTCTATATTTATTTAGCTCATTTTATACATTTCCTTGTACAAGTAGCATTATTAAATATATATTTTACTGCATGGTAAACTGCTTTGAGGAATGTTTATACCCTTTCCAAGTCTCTAGACATAATCATGGTAATAATGACTTTACTACTATTGTGTTACATGAGCCTGAGAGAGTTGCAAAAAGCCTGTGGACATGCCTCCTCATGCATTTAAGCTGGAGGAGGAGGCAGAAAGGGGAAAGGAGGTATCTGTTGAGCAGTAAACAAGTGATATATCTCAGTGGGACTGCAATGGTAATAACAGCATACAGCTTCTCAGTGGCAATTTTCACTAGCCAGCTCTGCTGGTTTAAGTGGAGCTACCTGTGGGATGTTTCCCATGTTTTTCTCTTACAGAGGTAGAAGCTTAGAAATTCATGAATTCTGCATTGGACATATGCTTTTGTCTTAGAGGTGGGCAATGTCGTAGACCTTGGGAGCTCCAGGACTTCTGCTGATGAACAGCACTGGTAGCTGTGGCTAGTTCAGCACCTTCCAGTTCTATTAAACAATTGCATGCGGCAAACAACCTGGCTTTTTCCAGCTTCTGGAAACCCGGGATATTCAGAGTCAGTGGCAAGAAGTAGATCTGCATCACAGAATAAAAGTCATCACATCGTGGTCTGAGTAACTAATCTAAACAAATTTACTTATTGTCCTGAACTTCCAGTTTCTATTCCTTTTTCTGTGGGAATTTTAGATCCTAGTTTTCATCCTTAACCCATACAAAAAGGCAAGTTTTAATGTTATAAAATTCAGTATTGACTTACATTCTTCTCTTGTTTTCTATTGGCTGCCAAAAGCTAGTAGCTGACTAACAAGGCCCAGAAATATCTTCAGAAACAAATTAGTCTCCTCAGCCAAATATATCTGTCTCTCACAGATGTGATTAAAAAAAAAAAAAAAAAAGGGCACCAAATACAAGGGAAAATAATAGAGAGAGATTGAGGNCTCTATGTATATTTCCTCTTGCCTATGACATATTATCAAAGTAATGATATCCTTGGGTTTGGGGGTGAAGTAAAAGAGTGAAGAATTGGAGAGCAGAATGTCTGTTCTTAAAGCAGTAAGGGCCTTTTTTTATATTTCCTTTAGCTCACATTTTAATCTTTCCCAACAAGCTTTCATAACCTCCATTCAAACCAGTTACTTCTGACTCCAATCAAGAAACTGAAACAACTTGTAGGTGTCTTTCTGCTTCTTTTATATCTTAGCAGCAGCTCTCACATGTAGAGTTGCTGAAGGCAGTTTGACCACTTTGTAGATATCCTGCTTTATGCTTTTTTCAATATTCTGCTTTATTGGAAACACTGTTGTAAAATGTTTTCCATGCTCAGAACAGGTAGTTCCAGACCCTTGAATTCACTTTTTCTTTCTTTTTCCCCCCCACTTTTCTTTCTTCTATTGTTTTAAAACAGGTGTGTTCCTCAGTTTTATAGTAGCTTCTTCACAAAAATAATATTTTTTATCAATTTCACTTACCACCTCTTAGTATTTGCATGGACTGCCAAGGTTTCCCTGGGGTTATGAACCCTCAGTGTTTAAATTCAATATGGTTTGCTACCTTGACTGCTTAGACTGTCAAAGGAGCTGTGTTCTAAAGCTACAGAAATCAGGAGCTAGTCATTTGAAGAAAATTATTTGTGGAGTGTTATTTGTCATTGCTTTTATGTTTGAGTTCATTGAAAGACAACATGCAGTGTAACTACAAAATTACACCAATGACTTCTCTTAATAATGGTATTGTGGGCTGAGTGACAATGGAGGGACTTAGGCAGATAAAGAAAAGCATAGTATTGTTAATGTTACTTGAATCCCTATAATAAGTGGCTCAGCCTTGATTTTCATTCTTCCATCTCAAAGTATAGATAGTAGAAGGTTGATTTCATTTGTGGCTAACCTCAATTTTTCTATGCTCTTGTGTATCTAAAAGAATAATCTACATTTGTATTCTGTAGAACTTTAAAGGAAGGAAACACTCCAGAACATAAGGCAATTAGATGAAAACCATTTACTTTTACATGTTGCAAGAGAATTCGATTAATGTAACTGACTACTTTTTTATGCTTGCAGAAAAAATTTGAAAGGATTAAAATTAAATATTTGTCTATGTCTGGCTTTACATATAGCAGATGCACGTGTACCATGCACTTGTAGAGATTTATTATACTGGGATGGATTTCATTGAATAGATACTGTATAATGAATATGTTAGGGGCTGGTCTAGCATGGAGATCTCAAAGAGAAATTGTTGCATCAAAGGAAAACCAAGAAAGTTGTTGAATTCAGGTATGCGAGCTGTCTGTAGTTTGCAAGAAAATGTTTTCAGTGTCTTTTTAGAATGGCCACTGCCTTTTAATTTTTTTCAAAGGGTAATTTAAGAGACCTATGTCTCTTAGGAGATGAATTTCAAGGTGAACTGAAAGGAAAAGGCTGTGAAATGGCACAACGAAATTGCTGTTGCTTTTTTTTTCCCCCAAGGGCTCTTCCACAGATGCCTTTTTAATACTACTTTTAGAGTGGGAAAACACATGTTGTTAACCTCAAGAAACTGTAAAATAATGAGACAAACTGTTTATTAATGACAAGATAATGGCATGACATGATATTTTCTATCATTGCATCAGATTTCTGTGGTGTTGTCAATGACAACATCTAGCATAGATGAGATACTGTTTTTGTTCTTTTTACTTTTTTTGTGAAAGTTGTTGGCTCACTGAAATTATATGCATGTTTTGTGTAAAGAGCTTAAAATGTAAAAACGGAAACAAAAGTTCAATTTTGCTGGATGCTTACTTCAGTGTTTATACTCCTTTATTTCTATCCAGTTTTTTTTTTTTTCAAAAGAAGAAACTACATATCCGCCAGGCCTTTCTGAGTGAGAAATAAATTAGCTGTTACCACTCTATGAATATGCAAGGTTTGTTTGTTTTTTTGTTTTCTACCCACTTTGTTTGTATTTTCAGTTTATTTCTGGAATCTTTTAAATTACTATTGTTTCCCATTTTATGAGGTATACTTTCTTAGGAGAGGTTTAACAGGAGCTGAAGTTTATATTACAATAAGTCTATCACTAATAAAATAATAATAAAATAATATTCTGTTAATAGAGAATTGGGCAAAAATTACTTCATGTGCATTTTAAAAGTTATGTCTTGTAATTTGTGCAAAACCAGTTAGAATAGCTTTCAACCATCACTCATAAAAAGGAGTTGCTAGCATAATCACTTCTTGAGGAAAATAAATCTAATTAAAAGTGAAAAGCTTCGTATAAATAGTTGTCTAGATCATCATTGTTCAGGCATGTTTGTCTTGAGCACAGTTCTTCCAGCACATTTGCTTCACTGTATTGTGAATTTTGTTTCTTACTGATGAACTGCACTTCCAGTCACTGAAGACAGATTTTACAGCAATTAATTGGTGGGAGGAATGGAAAGTTTAAAAGGTGGTCACTGTCATGGTTGAGCACGGTCTTCCTAATGTATTATTCAAGAGACAAGATTATAATGTTAGCATTTCTTTTTGGACTGAAATAATCTTAAATTTAAAAGAGTTTATTCTGACAAAGGAATAGGATGTTAACCAATCATATCTATTTTTCCAAGGAAGATTACTTAGGCCATTTGCCTAAATAATGCATTTTTTAACTGCCAGGTGACATCTGGATACACACACACTGTTAGTTTCATGATTATTTGCAAATGGCATGATGGATCTAAATGCACAGATTCATATAGATCTGCAAGCAAAGCAAAATTGCACATAAGAATTGGAAATTGTCTTTTTTTAGTATATGATATGTATAGTTTCTGCTCTAGTAAGTTTTTTTAATTTGTTTTTGAATTAATAACTATCTCAAAGTAACAGTTGATCGCTACTTTGTAAGGAAGTGTAAATGCAGCTGTAGGAGCATATTTCTTTGTGATTATATGCATGCTGTTTTTGACAGCCTTTTCAAAACTGCATTTGTAGGAAGTCCTTCAAAGAGCTGCTTCCCTTCAAGCATCCTTGTCTGAGGCAATTCCAAGCACCTTCATTCAAAACACTGTTGCTTTTTCTCCAGTCTGGTCTAAAACAACATGGAAATGTGTGTCAAAAGATGCTCCCACCATAATCTCTCCTTTATATTCTGTATGGAATAAAAGGATTTAAATTGATTTGGTTCATTAAGTATAGGTTGCAGACTACTTTTCTGACCTAGTTATTCACCAGTCATAGTGAAAGTATAATTAACACAGGCACAAATTATTGTTGTTGATTCTTTTGTCAGTAGAATATTACTCATAATACGCATTTATTGTGATTGCTATTACTAGCCTTATTGATTCTCAGCATGCTTAAGGAACACAATGACACACAATATTGTCTGAATTGCCACACAAAAAGTCATTGCAGAGACTCCTAACAGCGCTTCCATTCAGCAAGCCCATGGTTGTTTATGACACAAATGACACCTCATCTTTCTTAGTGCTCATCTTTCTTAGTGGCAAGACTAGCAAGAGTGTTTACATGCAATTTTTCTGGAGAAGCTGTCTCTGTCATTAACACTTCTCCTGTACCGTCATTTATGGTGTGACAAGAGTGTTAGTAATTTTGGTATTTTTTTCTGATTAGCTGTGTGAGTTCCACAAGGTTTACCAGCACCTTTGTTTCTTCACCTTTTCCTTCAATTTCATGTTAGAGCTTGAAAGTGCAAGAGAATATTTTAAAAACGCATGTAAAGGTATGTATTGCAAGGTTTGAATCAAACTAACTTGTGTATGCATAGTAAGATGTGGTGGTTTGATCCACCGTTTAGCATTCAGGGGGCAGGTTCAATAAAGGTGACGGAAAACTGAATAGAATGGTCAGCAGGAGAACAATTTATTAAAAGGAATTTGAATGAGAGAGGTAGGGGTAACCCACAGGAGACCCCAGAATTACATTGAGGGACCCCCAACATGCAAGGGAAAAAAACACACAAAAAGGGAAAAAA
>VXBA01003565.1:73194-87257 GCA_013399895.1 Serilophus lunatus
GTCATCCTTAACCTCGAGTTCCATGGCCTCAAGTATTTCTCTAACATACAGGGCCACCTCTCCGCCTTTTCTCCCTTGACTGTCTCTCCTAAAGAGGTTGTACCCATTCAGTGCAACACTCCAGTTACACGAGTCATCCCACCATGTTTCCGTGATTGCAACAATATCGTATCTCTCATGTTGCACCAAGACTTCAAGTTCTTCCTGTTTCTTGCCCATGCTTCATGCATTGGATTACACGCACCTCAGCTGGGCTGCTGGCTTCGCTTTCAATTTAAGTTTACCACCTTCCACACCCCACTGGTGGTGCCAGTTTCCACCCCCTTCCTCCTTCATACCTGGTTTAAAGCCCTCTCAACGAGCCCTGCCAATTCATGGCCTAAATACCTTTCCCCCATTTTAGACAAATGTAGTCCACTAGCATCTAGCAAGCCAGGTGTGGAAAAGGTCACCTCATGTTAAAAAAAAAACAAATTTCATCTGTCTGGCTTCATATCAGTCTGGCTTTTCAAGTCCTCAGTTTCTGACTGATAAGTAACAGGAACCATTGCAATGACATACTAAGCTTGCAGCCCTCAGACGTCATGTATGATGTTTTAACGAAAACAGGAAGTGATAGAGATGCTAAGGGATAGAAAGTCTTGGATACACGTATACAATACGCTGAAAAGTGGAACTACACTGTCAAAGGCAAATTATTTACCTCTGAGGCAGTATATTACCCTAAAAGCAAGAGAGGTGCTGTGGAAGAAGAGCAACTATCTGAATCAAAAGCATTTCTTGGAGGTTTTGAGCATAGCAACTAATCAGTCTCGTGTAAAGTTTAAAGCACAGGCTCAGTTTGGTTTATGAAATTATTGATAGTCTGTTTTGTTTACTTGAGTATATTCAAAAATCAAATCTATTCTTATTGCATATAGTGGCTGTGTTTTCAGAATATGGATGTGGGTGGGTAACTTTTTGACCTGTGTTTCCATAATGAATGCTTTGGAACAACAGTAACTGTAGATAGCCAGCTGTATTTGTTTAAATGCACTTCTGCTGTCATTAGAGTATAGGAACCTAAAGGGCTGTGAATGCAGTTTACTAGATATTGTTTACATTTTGAGGAGATAATTGTGCAATGTCCACCATGCTTGTGTGGAATCTATAATAGTGATAATAATACTTGTATAAAAATATAAATTACATTCCAATATATGTATCCCACAGCAAAGTATTCTCTTCTACATATTTAAATTACTTAGAAGAATAATGCTGTCCTGCAGTATTACTGTTTGCATTGTTTACACTTGTTTCTTTTACTTTTTTATGATTCCTATTGATGTACTCTCATGTTGCAGAGCAGATTCACTTTTTCCTCCAGTTTACATAGACAGCTGTCTCAAGTGGAACCACTGACGCAAGAGGCAGCATAGTCATCTTAATCTATGTACCTGTCTACTACTAGCAGTACATGAAACATTTACAGTTGCAGTACATTTCCAGTTCTACCATTTGCAGTTGTAAGGAGACACTGGTGCAACACCTCCACAAATTTTGGAGCATTTAGAGCTTTCATTTAGAGTTTTCATTCTGCTTCTTCACACAGGCAAAATTTTCATTGCTTTTGAACACTTCAGCTGCTGTAAGTGGTTCAGATATATTGAAATTATTGTGAACTAGAAACTTAGCTGTGTCAGAATTCAAATTGACATTCTGGCACCTTTCTATCTTTCTGAATCTGACACTGGTAAGGCAACTGCCTGGGATTAATGTGTTCTACACTGAACTATAATAGTGCTGGGACAGCTCCTCCACAGTGAGCACAGTTGTATCAAATGTCATTAGTTTGATGACAATATCTCATTTATCTCCTTTGCTTTTATTAGTCTGTGACAGAAATCTGATGACCCAACAGACTTTTAGGTAAGAGCATAATCTATCAATGCCTTAAGTGCAAAAAAAGCCTTTTAAGGCTTTTTAAATCAAGACTGTGTGTCAGCCTACAACATGAATTAAAAAAAAAAATGTATTTATAACTTAAGCTTTGTAACTTAAAGTATTTGCAGAATCACCTAATTTGATCCTATCTCACTTTCAAAATGCCTGAAATGCTAAGGAATGAATCATGCAAAGAGTTTCCAGAGATATCTCTGATATGAGCAGAATTCACATGAGAAGTGGGCACTGAAAGCATGGAGCATGCAAATCTTCCACGTGACAAGGAATAAACACCTCTCTTCAGTAAATCTTCTAACAATACAGATCATGGAAAAGTTACACTAGGTGTTAGAAATTAGCTGTTCTTTCGCCATGTTGCATTTCCATGCTCACAAAATTTTACAACACTTTAATAACAGAGTATGTATATCCACAGATTTACTTAGTTATCTTTGGGGAGATGTAATTTTCCTCTTTCTTTTGCATTAAAATAATTTCTCCTTATGGATAACCAAAATAATATGGATCCTTGTTCTCAAGTCTGAATTAGATTGGCTTTGCAAGGAAAAAAGTGAGTTGGGGCACAACTGGCTGTGTACAGTTAGTGGGCTAATGTGATCGTGGTGTTCTTAAACCTTGGGATACAACTCAGAATTGCAAGTGATTGCCAGCTTCCTAAAGTTCAGTGTAGCAAATACAGCAATCTGATCGCCATGGTCTCCAGACTTTCTGTGCTTCATTGATATGCCAACAGAAATGCTTGTATTTTTGCCCTTCACTGCAGACTTAAGCGTATTACTTAATTTCATGAGTTCCCTATGACTCAAATAATAATTTTACGTTGGCAAGATGAATAATTTTCTGCAGACAGGAATATACTGAGAAAAGAAGTAGATCATAGCCTTAAAGGTGATGATTTTTCTGATGAAATGTAGATCTCTGCACTTGAGACAGCTATCTATGCTTCCATCACAGTCTGTGAAGAAAAACATGGAAGAGTAGGACATAAATCCACTCCTCCTACAGGGCTAGAACTGTGCAGATAAATTGTTTCCTATAAGCGTCAATTTCTCTACCAACCATAAAAGGAGATTTGGAAGCAGGCAAGCAAATCCTCTCCTCAGTGCTTAAAACAACTTAAGGCAGAATAAATCTTTCAGGTGGGACATAGATGAAGAAACACGGCTGATCAAACTAATAATTTAAAGCTCAATAAGCTATTACTTTTGATGGAGCTACCACTTTTGATGGACTTTGTTTCACAGGAAAATTTCTGCATAGCTCTAAACAAAACTGCTACCATTCCAAATGCAAGATCTCCTGGCAGCTCCATTCAAACTGCAAGAGGTTTTCTATTTTCCCAGTAAGAGCTTTTGCCTCCCCAAAGCCATGCTATTTTCCTTTTTTAAATAGTGTCAGCTGTGCATAAAGATGCAAGACACAATTAGTGTCTCAGCCTTCAGCATGCAGTGTGGTTATTTCTGCTACATTAATATTTTGGCTATTTCATCAGAACATATTATACCCCTGCAATAAGCTCTGAGGCTCCACAGACTTCTAATTGGGTTTGCAATTGGTAAAAGCAGCAGGAGAGGGAGAGGTTTTATATATGTAATGTTGAAATGAAACAGAGATCAGGGCAGAATATTTTGCAAATATTGCTAAAAGACATAAAATTTGTTTTGTGGTTGAGAAATTTTCTGATTCTACCCGATAACCTCTCAAGCCTTTCAAAAACCTTGTATTTTTTGTCTTTTCAGAAGAATATTACTTCTGAAATCTATTTAGTGTAAGCAAACTACTGAAATATTTTGCTAAAGAAATACCTGTGTTGCTTTTCTGAGGAAAAATGAGCATGAGGAAGAGGACTTAAAATCCTGTAGGACATAAGATTTGGATAAGTATTCCCAGTTCACACAATACAGAGTGTCCTGACAGTTACAGGGAAGTCCAAGCTGGCATCATCCAGTGAGCATGTGAGAAACTTTATTCATGGGCAGAAATAATCTGTGCTGTTGCTTCAGACTGTGCACAGCAAGCACTTTGAGGAAGCAGCTTCTGGGTCCGCTGCAGACTTTATTATGTTCATAACTTGCCATAAATACTTCCTATTCATCTTATGTCATACTTCATCATAGCTGTTACTAAACCTGTATTTCCTTATTCCACAAACATAGAAGTATTTTTTAAAAGAAAAAAAAAAAAAAAGAAAGAAAAATTGGACAGCTATCCTCCCCCCACTCCAATGTCCTTTTATATATGTTCTTTGTGTGTAAAAGTGTAGCTTTTGAGATACATAATTTCGTAGGGTTTCTCTGGCAGGAGAATGTTTTAAGGTGAATAAACACAGTTTCTGCCCACTTCACACACTGGTTGCCTTAGTAACTGTGACATAGTACAGCTGAAGTGTGCTAATATCCTTGAAAGGGAATTTGAAGGAAACAGATGGACTGTGAGTATCATTGGTTGGACCAATTAGACCAATTAGATTGTGAGACACTGAAAATAATACCTTCAATTTCTTAAAAAAAATAATGTTGCAAGTGGAACATTTCCAACGTGACTATTTAAGAGATATATAATTTTATTTGCACTATTTTTTTTTTCGGTTTATATGACGAGGGAAGATGCTACTTTCCACTTTTACTAGTAGATGAACTTCATAGCTTTACTTTATTTTCAGTGAATTCTTCCAGATAGTAGCTGCTGATATGAACAAAGTGTGTTAATAGGCTAAAAATTAACTAATCCATAATAAACCAAAGAATAAATTTATAAAAATCTATAAACTAGTTACATAGGTTAAATTTGAAAACAAAAACAAGAAAGGCAATATGAAAACGTTTTTTCAATAAAAAGTGGAACAAAGAAAAAATCTGATACTTGCAACTTTGATATTTTTGTGGAATATTAGTTCTTTTCTAAATAAAAGCTGAAATATATTATATAAAGGAAAAAAACAAGCTTGGAAAGAAAAATGGAAAAGTTTTGTAAATTATCATCTTACCAACTTACACTGTAACTTTATTATCATAGTTTGATTCACCCTAAATTTATTCCAAAAGAAAGGATTGTCAGTGACAGGATTTCTAATTTTTCAAATTTTAACAAAGAAGATGCCTTTATTTCTTAATTGGGAAATTTGCAGTCTCATGGTAAATATTCTATAATATTTGAAGATAGTTGACCACTATACAAAAAATTACTAGTAAGGAAACAGAATTCATGTAGCACATACATTCTTCTCATCTCTATGAGAGATTAAAGCTCTCCCCGAACGTAAAAAACCATATCTTGCCTACCAGGAATGACATAAATGAGAAGTTTGAGAGATATAATTCTTTTTTTGGATCTGAATCCTTTGTATAAAAAGTCTCTCTTCTTTGTGTCTTAGCAGTATCAAGTATCACAGACATCCTGCAGTCAGGCTTCACATTTAAACAAGCATGGTACCTGGGTTAGTAGCAGTAGTGGATGCCCACCACACAGCAAATGTTAAAAGCTACATTTCTCTAAGGAAGTTTGAGATCTCTGGAGTTTCTGACATGATCACTAAGAAGGGTGCAGGATTTTTTTTTTCCTCAGATGTAATTTTTGCAGAGTTTTGTATGAGTGTATGCTATCTATGTTCTTCTTTCATTTTCCTGTTCTCAAAATTGTTCTCATTACAGTTTATTTTCAGTGCTGGGATGCCTACCTGTTTGTAGCACTCCTTCTTGTATTCTCTAGGAAACTGAAAGAATCGAGGGACTGGAGGAAAAGGAAGTTAGAAAAAGACAAGATAACATCAGGCAAGCTCCTGAAGGGCTATTTCTACTTATGAAAGAAACAGCTATTGGAGGATAAGGTAAAATACAACTACCAAGAAGAGTATGCTGCTAAACTAAAACATATTTAATTTAGCTAATTTAGTCAAACTAAAGAGATATTTAAAGTTTTTGTCTTTTATACCTGTTGGTGCCTGAAGTTGAAGGGCCTCTCCTGTAAATCTCCCTCAAGCTTCAAGTAGTGTAGCTTTCTGTGAAAGGTTTGCTTTATTTTGGCCCACAAATTTTGGCGTTTGGGGAATTTTCTGAACTCCGCATACTCTTTGAGGTCATACAAGGATTTTCTTAACATCTCAAAAGTTTTGCAGCAGCAAATGCCAGTAAAGACTAGTCACAGAACCAGGAGGGTGAGGTAAGTGCTCTCAGATATATGGTATCCTCAGTAACATTCTCCAAGTTTAATTTACTCTAGAGACAAGCTTATAGAAAGTGTGTGAAATCATGTCATATTGTTTCTCTTGTCCATGGGCTGGAGAAGCTGAAAGTAGATGAGAAATATTTACATTTCCCTGGTTTTTTCCATTTGTGCAGCTCAGTCCAGTTGAATACATTGACGTGATTTAAAAGTAGCGTAAATCTCTCATACACTGCTACTGCTTCACTGAATTTGAGGCCCGGAGAAATGTGCAAGGATTGCCAACTTTTATTGGGGTCAGCAGGTCTCATAGTCTTTTTAATGATGTTAGTTTTGACATGGCTTTTACCAATTAGCTGATTGATTATCTCATCAGCCGAGCAGAATAAAATAGGGCGTTATAGATAGCATATGGAGATTTTAGATGAGCAAGTTATGAAAGTAAACCATCATGAGACTTTTAAGATTAGATATTTTAGTTGGATATCAGTCCTGGATGTGTTCAGGATAGCTAACTTGGCCACAGTATACAGAATAAGAAGATGAGTGACACGGAAGATGAATCACTTCAAAAGGTTTCACTGTCTCACTTGATTAGAGAAGTATCCATCACTGTAATACAATGGTGCTGAATATTATAAAAAATCCTAAAACAGAAAATCTGAAAGATATTGTTAATATGTGAAGAACAGCAGATGCAGTTTCTATTTTGTGTGGTCCCATATGTGCGACAGAGCACATATTAAAAAGGACTGCACATAGTAAAGGAATTGGGGAACTCTGGAAATTAAGCATATTGTGGCAATTTTAATTACAGGCTTTTTAAGGATTAGGATTTGGCCTTACTCTGTTTCCTTTGTTTTCTAATCTTTAAAAATGAATTTAATAAAAATTATCTTATTTTTCACTGCCAAGTAACTTATTTTAATTAGCAGTTAACATGATATGAGCTCCCAGAGAACTTTTGAATTAAATACTTCAAGCATGGATCAAAACAAGAAGGAAATTCTTCAAAGAACTTGTTTGAATTAAAATGTTATTAACTGAAACTTAACTGAACAGTAGTCAGTTTTCTTAAATACCATCAGTTGAAAGACCTTGCAAAACTGCTTGGAGGTTGACTTACTATAGCTTATTATGTTAATTATAGAAAAATTATGGAGATCAAGGTGAATGTGAAACTCCCAGCAGAGGTTCAGTAACCATTTTTTTCATGGTTATTGAAACACATAGTTATCCTTAATGTCACCATAACTTCAGAGGAAATCTGTTTCTGTTGCTCTTGTGTGCTAGCTTTCTCACTCCTTTCCTTGCCTCTGACTCTTAATTACATTAATGGCTATCAGTATTACCTTAATTTCAAGAGCAGCTGGTGATTCAATCACAAGTGCTTGAAAGGCTGATCCTTTTCAATTATCCACATCATGTGTTCAACTCAACCCTGCAGCACTTCAAATCCTTGGGTCCGACACAGCACCCACTGCTTGGTTACCTTGTTACCTTGACAGAATCCCAGATGTGCTTAAGAAGAGTAAAGATAGTCCCATCTGTCATTCAAACAAGAATTTCATTTGCTGATAATTTATGCAAGTTTCTGTGTTGATATTAACAGGACTATTAGCGATACAGATCAGTAAGTCAATAGCTTTCATACCCAAAGCAGAAATGTATTTTTAATGAGACTGGTAAACTGAGAAGTTATTCTGGGTTAAAAAGGCTAAAAGGAGAAAAACATATTGGGGAACTTTCATCTGTTCAGCAATGACATCAAATATATTTACATTTGTATACATTCCAGTCTGTTTAACTAGTACCCATAAAAAGCCAAGAAATTAATGTTATAAAGAATGAGTTAGAAACAAATTACACACATTGCCAAAATGCATCTGAAATGTCTGCACAAGATACTTCCAATTTTAGGATTTTCTGTGGCCTGTGAGGCGTTCTGTACCACAGCTCTCACTGGAATATTGATGTACTTATTAAAAAAAGAAGTTCAAACTCATGCTAGCAATTATCTTCCCTTTTATTTAATGAACTTCATAATAATCTTCAGTAGTTGTCTTAGGCTGCCTGTCTCCTGCCTTCCTTTACAATAATTTCTTATGCTACATTTCTCTCTTTCAATAAAAGTAGTTCAGGAAGTAAGTATATCCAGAGACTTTCTGTTACTTGCTTTTCTTTGCGTGTGGATATGCATATACATATCTGGTATTTCCTTCTCTACATATGTATATATATATATATATTTCTCCTGTGGTGTGTTTTTTTGTTTTGTTTTGGGTTTTTTGGGATTTTTTGTTATGTTTTGTTTTTTGGTTTTTTTGTTTGGTTGGTTTTTTTGTGTATGCCTGTATCCTCTTGGAAGAGAAGATTTTGTAGTTAGACATACTGTTTGCATAATTTAAGGTCACAGGTTATCTCTACAATAATATTTTCTGGTTTCTGATATAGGAAAATTTCTGCTGCAATGTTCAAACCACGACACTGATGAAAATGAAGCCATCTTTTAGAGAAATATCCAGTCCCATATTAAAGGCTTTTCACAAGGAATCTATGTTCAAGGGATTTTTTTTCTGGCAATTGACTCCTTATTAAGAGTCTTTGTCTAATCTCGACCTTGTTTGCTAGGTTGGAATCTCTAAGTCATAATCTGATTTTATGAGGTACAAGTCAATGGTACAATATACCTGCTTCTCAAAAAAAGGCTTTTGGTGCCTCCTTCAGGGAAAATTCAAGCCAAGGTTGATGCAAATGAAAAACTAGTGGAGAGGTACATTCAGGCTGCTAAATGCCTTATAACTCTCAGTAATACTGAGTTGATAAGGATGCCAAAGTGCCTCTAGTCAGCTTGAATGATGTAATTTTAATAGCTCAGTTCCAGACATTTTCATTTTGAGTATAGGCAGATCTGCATAAGCAGAGAATTCTGAGAAGCTTCTAAAAATGTAGGGTGTCATAAAAGCATGAATGTTTAAACAAGTGTATAAAAAGCTACAGAAAAGAGAAAATGAAGAATTTGTCCTCTTAGTGCTTCAAGTGTCAAGGCTAAAGTGCTAAAAGCGTCAAGGCATGGTCAAAATTAATACAACAAAAAAGATGGTAAGACTTTCCAGAAAATTTGTTCAATCCTTATGATAATCCATAAAATAGGTTGAATTAACATTTTGTCTATGCTTTTGAAGGGTTGTTGTTAATAGATGCTAGCTTTTGCAGGGCTCATTGATTAGTTTGTCTCTTCTGTTCCTTTCCTGACCCTGGACTTTGTGATTCATAAAATACAGTAACAACATACTGACATTTGAAACTTCACGGTGATTAGTAAAGAAAAAAGTAAAAGTAAATGAAAAAATATAAAGAGGATGCTACTAAAATATTTCATTAAGAATGTCCTAGATAAGAAATCAGAGGAATCTTAGAAAAACATCTAAGCACTTAAAGTGCTTCCTCATGCACTTCCTCAGGCACTGACCTCTCCTCTCCAGTAACCAGCAATAGGACTTAAGGGAATAACATGAAGCTCTGTCAGGAAACACTTAGGTTGGGTATTAGGAAAAGGTTCTCTGAGGAAGGTTGGGCATTGGAACAGGCTTCCCAGGGAAGTTACAACCCCAAGCCTAACAGAATTCAAGAAGTGTTTGGACAATGCTCTCAGGCACATGGTGTGACTCCTGGGGATGGTCCTGTGCAGGGTCAGGAGATGGACTTGATGATCCTTTTTGATTCCTTCCAACTCAGAATATTCTGTGATTCTATAATGTAGACTGTGCTCTAACATTGGAAATTACTTGTAGTGTTTTTATAACTCCGTTTTTGTTGGTGAAAAGTATACTCTGGTAAGACATTGTTTTCAAGTGATGCTGGATGATGTTTAATGGCTAATTTTGCTGATTGTCTGACTCTTGAATTGTCTTTAATGAGCTATTACCTTGTTAAATTTGCAGAACTATTTTCCACTTATCCCTACATTGAATAGTCTTTTTTCAGAATAGAGTAGAACTTGTTCCAAATTCTTTCCCACAGTTCAGTCTGGTGGAAAAAAGATGATAAATGAAACCTTTGATTCTGTAAAAAACTATATTGAGAAGAAAAGAAGTCCTAGATCTTCACATGTAATATTGAGATACTGCTTGTCAAATCCATAATTTTTAAAGAATGTTGAAAAATTGGGGCAGATGAAGAAAAGAACTATTGACATGTTTCCTAGGACTAGAAATTATCTTGCTGTGAGGAACTGAGCTCAGTATGTTTACTTTATCCGAAATAAAACTGGGATGTCATTTGATTGCAACATATGAGTACGTAGTGGTTAATAAGAAGCACTTAAATTCAGCAGAGAGAGACATAATTAGGATTTGGTAGCTGAGCCACAGAAACTTGCATCAGAAATTTGGGACAGCTTTTTAACAATGATGATAATTAAATTCTGGAACAAATTACTATATGATTGCTAAATTTACCATTTTTAATGTCCTCAGTACAGCTGGAAGGCATTATAATGTAGGATATTCTGCACTTCTTCCAGCCGAAATACTGCTGCTTGGGAGAGGAGGAGAGTGCTACTGTGTCCCTCATTCTTCTCGTAGTAAATGTGCCAAAGCCAAATTGGATTGCTTTATCAAAATTTTCCCTTAATTGAACATCAATTACTGCAGCTAAATACAGAAATACATGACGGAGAACTAATGACCTGTGAAATGGAGCATGACAAACTGAATCAGAAAGGTTTTGTCTTTCAATTTGCAAATCCACAGACTTCACGTAGAGTTCTGAAATCTGGAGTACTGATGCAACTCTACTGACTATGGACTTGTTTTTCCTCCTCATTTTGTGATGATTGACTGCCTTAAACAGTTTTAGAGTTGAAACCTACATGTTTCTGGGTCAAGGGTTAAATTATTTTTTCCCCACATACTGCGTTTTTGGGTGGGAAGATTGTAAGGTTTTTTTTGGTGTATGATAAGAAGATCTAAATACACTTTTCTGTAGTTGTCATAGAATCATAAAATAGTTTGAGTTGGAAGGTATCTTTTTAAAGGTCTTCAAGTCCAACTCCCGTACAATGAGCAGGGACATCATCAACTAGACCTAGATGGTCAGAGTCCCATTCATCTTGACCTTGATTATTTCACGGGATGGGCATATACCAACTCTCAGAGCAACCTGTTCCAGTGTTCTTCCTCCCTCTTTTTTAAAAAAACCTTCGTTGTCCAGTTTCTTCCTCCTTCAGTTTAAACTCATTATCCCTCGTTCTATTACAACAGACCCTGCTAAAAAGTTTGTCCGCATCTTTCTTGTAGAACCCTTTTAGGTACTGGAAAGCTGCTGTAAGGTCTCCCAGAAGCCTTCAGTTGTCCAGGCTGAATAAGCCTGACGCTCTCTGCCTGTCTTCATAGGAATGGTGTTCATCTTTATGGCTTTTCTGGTCCGTCTCCAACCTTTCCTGTGCTGGAGATCCTGGAGCTGGATACGGTACTCCAGGTGGGGTCTCACCAGAGCAGAGTAGAGGGGCAGAATCACCTCCCTTGACCTGCTGACCACGTTGCTTTTGATGAAACCAAGGATACAAATTGGCTTTTCTGGGCTGCAAGTACACATTGCTGGCTCATGTCCAGCCTCTCCTCCAACAGCATACCCAAATCCTTCTCATCAGGACTGCTCTAAATCTATTCATCTCCCAGCCTGTATTGATACTGCGAATTGCCTGGTTTCAGTTCTCCAACATTTCTAATCTTGTCTATATTACTTTTAGAAAACAAATGTACCTGCTATTACAGTACAGGTTTACACCCAAGTGAAGTGTGAATTTGTCATGGCAGTGCAAATACTAGTTTCAGAAGGCATGAAATCTGCATTCACTTGTTCTGCATGCAGACTTTACTGAAATGAGGTAAGACATATAAGGATGAGTAAACATCACACAAAACCAGTTTTCTGTATCTAAGATCTCCCACATCCATGCTTTTGATTGGCTATATGATCAAAGTCAGTGTGTTCTTCCAAAACAAAATCAATCAAATGCCACAACTCCTAACGTCTACCTTAGTGGGTTTTCCATTAATTTTTTCATAGAGGTAAAATCACAGCTTGTAAAGATCATATTAGTGTGATATTCCAAACATGAATGTATATATTTGTAACTATCATTAACATAGCAGTTTAAATTATTTTAGCTCTGTATTGTAATTTGTTGCTACCTGATTTAAGGGAAAATAAGTGCACATTCCCTCCATCCTTAGTACTGACAGTGTCTAAAGATATAATTTTGTACTAGTTTGAAATCAAACCAGTGGGAGATAGCAAGTCAGAATTATAATTTAATTAAAAAAAAATTAAATAAATAAATGCAGTAGCACAAGAACACTGACAAAGTCAGAATACACCCTGACACTCTATGGTAATAGCAGTCCAAGCAAAGCAGTTCCGTTGAAGCGGTGATCCTGTAGAAAGAAAAGGGTGAGAAAGTCCAACGGTAGCTCTTGTCCTCTGGGAGTCCAGTAGGTAAGCGCTGGTGTGGTGTTCAGAGTCTCAGCTTATATCCAGGATGGAATAGTTGGCTCCTCCCTCTGGGCGAAGCATCTCACAATGGGATGGTGAGTCGTGTGTTGAGGCCTGATGGGCCCATTAACAGCAGATAGTCCAGGAGGGAGTTAGATCTCTGAGTCATGGGGCGAGGCATTGATGGCCCATTAACAGAAGATAGTACAGAGGGAAGAGGCAAAGAACACTGCCTCACCTGGTTTCAACAGCTCATGGAGATGGTAATAGAATATACTTCAATCTAGGACAAATTTATATTAAAAATCAGGAGAAAAAGAAAAAATATTCCATTCCAATGTGACAGGAGAATACTCACTTTAGAAACTTTGAATAACATATTTTGAAATAATGCTTTTGAAATATTTAGTTTCAGTGCGGAGCCAATCTCATGATTTATGGCACATCATGTCATTGGACAGAGAAAGTTGTTTTTTTTAAATATAAGACCATATATATTAATAAATATACTTGAAATGGGAAAGCAAATGAACAAAGTCAAATCAATTAAATAAAGATTTTTGATCTCATAATATAAAACATTTTGATGATTTTCTATTGAAACATATGAGGAAACAAATCCCTTTCAATTATTTTACCTTAAATACAAAATTATAGTATTAATGTAAATTTATGAAACCTAGGTGTTATTGTATATTAGGCAATAAAACACAAAGACAATTAATACGATCCATCAGAAAACAGTTGTGGCATGTTACTAATGTCAAGTAAAAGCCATCCTGCATCATTTTGGGAAGCAGGTTATCATCTGTTTCCTACAGCCCTTTAGGGCTTAAAATATGTTAATGATCCATTTTGATGGATGCTTAGTTGCATACATTTTTGCTGTGTGAGTTCATGACAGTTTCTATTAAAGGTTCTGTGTCAATAAATCATGAAAAAGAAGGGTTTTTTTCAGGCCTTACTGAAGTTCTAAAGCATACCAAAATTGGAAAAAAAAGAAGAATGCCTAGTGCATGAGAATAAAATATTGGATAGGAACATTTTTTCAAGAAGATGTACTTTCAGTATGATTAATCACCAAAAACTTTTTAAACTTTAGTCAGTAGATTGACAAATAGACATTAAATGTTTTAGTAAATTAATAAAAGTTAAAAAGTAAAAATTTTAGTAAAAGTATCTTTTTTAAAACAAACTATTCTCCAAATAATCATCTCATCTTTGATAGGTGATTTATTTCTCATATCATCCACTGAATTCTCTATTTGGCAAACTTTCACTGGAGTAATTCTTAGTGCTACAAATAATTTAATTGATATGTGTAGTGGGTTGAAAAGGGAGGGGGGTTGCAGGGGGGGTGCTGGCGGGTTCTTGGAGGGAGCGGGGAGGGGAAAAGGGGACGGGATCCCCTGTTCTCGATGTAAACCCTGGTTTTTCAGTTTTTTTCTTCCCTTGCTCCC
>VXBA01003565.1:87815-100273 GCA_013399895.1 Serilophus lunatus
TTTTTTTCCTTGTTTTTTTTTTTTTAGTTTTGTTTTTGTTTTGTTTTCCCTTTTTTTTCTGGTTTTTGTTGGGTGCTTGTTTTTTTTGTGTTGAGTCTGGGGTTCCCTTAATCTGTGTTTCCTTTGAGCTCCAGACAAATAAAGTGTTTTCGCTGTTGTCACATTCTGTCATTCTTCTTGTCGTTATTAAGAGTGCCCCCTAGTTAATATTGTGGTGCTTAAAACCACCACAATATGGCAAAGGACAATTTAGAGTCTCTCTACATAATGATACACTACAACATATTTTTTGCTTTATTTTAGGTATAAATCATACCAACTGCTAAGAATTTCGGTTTTGTCAGGATCTATCATGAGAATACACGCAAATAATTTTTAAGCATATATATACTATACAGTTGGCCTTTTTCTAGATGCGTATTGGGCTTGATATATTTCTCAAATTCGGTGGATTGAAAAAAAATATTATTTATTACTGTGAAATGTAGTGTAAGGTAGGTGTCAATAATAAGTAGAAGATAGGACTGTGTCAAATTTCAAATACTTTTTTCAAATACATTTTTGTAAAGAAATAGAAAGAATTGGGGTTTGTTTTTTTTTCCGTAGTGAATTTTCATTGGTTGTTAAGGTGGGGCTGCTTTTCCTTTCTTTAGTTCTGTCCAAGGATGAGCTGTCAACTGGCATCAGTCTCATAAGATATAAAGCTCTTTTCTTAAAGATACCAAATATATCATGCCATCAGATATATTTTTTTTACAAATATCAAGAATAATTTTTTAATATGTCATGAAGCATGATGACATAATAAAGTGTTCTGCTTTTTTTTTTTTTTTTTCAAACTATACCATGGAAGAAAAGATGTGAAAAAGAAAAGAAGAAATGAAGAACTGGTATTATAGCTATCTATGGGGAACTTTTCTATAAAGTCTACAAAACAATGTTTTAAGACATTTAAAATATAAAATATAATAAATAAAATAATAAATAAAATAAATAAATAAATAATAAATAAAATAAATAAAATAATAATAAATAAAATATAAAATTTAAAATATAATTGTCACACTCATTTGATTTCTACAGGATCTGAATTCATAAGGTAAAATCCTAATCCCTTTGAAGTTAGTTGCAAAATTCTTGTTAACTGCCTTTAAAATATTCTCATTAGTAAGGTCAGGATGTAGGAGTCAGTACTGAAATGAGTTACTGCTGACCATTGTGATCATTAGCAAGCATAATGTTTGAAATTATCCTTCTCTTCAATGTGAAAATATTTTCCCATTTTTATGAGCTGTTTTGTTTGCTTTGTATGTTGAGTCCAAACTCTTGAGGACAGAGATTAGTTTAGGAATATTTTGCACAGTCTCTTAGCAAAACAGTTTGTAATTTCAATTTGAGCATCTGGGTGCTATCAGAATGCAATGGTTTCATAATAATTGCATGTAAATCAGCTGGAAGGAAAATTGCATACAGAAAGGCAATTAGCTGGAATATGATAATACAGGCT
This sequence comes from Serilophus lunatus, assembly GCA_013399895.1. Lineage (NCBI taxonomy): Eukaryota > Metazoa > Chordata > Aves > Passeriformes > Eurylaimidae > Serilophus > Serilophus lunatus. The sequence goes on from VXBA01003565.1 coordinate 89,323, forward strand.
ACCACCTACGCTGGCTTTTCATGGTAATGGTGGTTGAAAAAGACTGAGCATCTTTGTTAAGCATTGCAAAGACAGAACAGTGACAGGTGCTATACAGAATTCGAGAACTATTGTTTAAATTTAAGCAATATTGACCAAAACTCTTGATTTCACTCTAGGAAGCTAGTTAATTATAGCTGAGGCTTTATTCAAAACCTGATATGACATAGCTGACAGAATTACAGAGGACATCAATGATATAGAGCACCCTGGTGCTTCTTACCTCATATGAGGCAATAGTTACAAATTGCTGGTATGGTTGATGATGCACAGTGGTTAATGACATATACAGTGCATTTACTATAGAAAAAACTGATTCAGATCTAATTTATATGTATTTGGAAGTCTCAAGGCTTTTACAGATGATTGTGCTGTCCTGAATGGAAATAGGTAAATGAAATAAAAATTGCATTTTGACGTATTTTAAAGTTGTTTTTAATTTTTTTTAAGTGCTAGAAATTCAGATTTTTTTCTGCTCCATAAAGAATGAAATACTATAGAGAATAACTTTTACCAGGAGGTAAAAAAAATAAATGCAAGGGGACATACAGGTTATTTGGGTTGTATGAAAGATAGGAAGGCAAAAGAATTTTTGTTCTAATAGAAGTTATTTTACCTAAGCCCCTGTCCCTTTAAGTCAAGAGTGTTTTGATGCTATTGTATTCAGAAAATACAAAATAAGTCTAAAATCCTATAGCAGGAAGTCTTGTATGTAAAGTGTAAGGTCTTCTAACAGGAAAACAGATAGGAAAGGAAAAGGATAAAGGATGACTATGTAAAGAAACATATTAGATATTACAAACAAGTAGATCATGTGGCTTCATTAAAAATTTGTAAACTAGCTCAGCCTGAAAAAAAATAATAAAGAATTAAAAGTTCCCTAACAACAATAGAAAATGGATTGCCAAACTCCAGGTAGTCCTCTGACCTATGTCCCCAGAACAAAACTACTAGTTTGGCACCAAAATAATTGTATGAAAAAGCAAAACCCCCAAAGCCCCCTGCAGTCCCACCTTACTACTTACTGCAGTGGTTTAAACACTGTTTAGTGTTCAGGGGTGTGAGTTCAATAAAGGTGATGGAGAAACTGAATAGAATGGCCAGCAAGGGGCTTTTTATTACAAGGGAGTTATTTAAAAGGGACAGGGGAAAGGGTAGGAAAGGGTGTCTTTTCCCTTCTCACTCTCTGGAAGCACCTTCGGCCCTTCAGCCTCTCTGGAAAACACAAACACAGGTGAAAACCAACCAGCTCCCTCCCCTCCTTTTGTCCGAATACTTGCTCCCAGGTTGAGAGGAATAGGTGGAATCCTGCTGGGGGACTGCAGACACTGGGCACCGGAGCAGTGATGCTCTTCCCAGCAGCGGCGGCCGAAAAAGAGTGCGGGGCGTGGCCGTGTTTCCGCCTTTCAAGCCTTCTCCCTCATCGCTTGAATGTCGTCACCTTCTTTTCCGGTCACAGCCAGCTTCCCATTCGTCCAGTTGTTTGGGCTTGGCCTCACTTCCGGTGTTCTCTCGTTGGAGAAGTCACAAGTTCAGTCATTAGGCGCCATCTTTGTTCGCATGGCTGCCGCACCTCAAGAGATGTCACAACGCCAATACGATGCCAGGGCGAGCTCTCCATTGCGGTCTGCCTGNGGTTACAATGCGCAAGATAGCCCCTGGGGCCATGCACGGACGGGGCTAGGAAAAACACTGCTTGGCCCCGGCTTCGGGGACACCAGGACTGGTACAGGTCCCGCTCCGTCCTCCGCCCGCTTCCCCCGACGGCTTTCTTTTTGAGGAAAAGTGAATTTTAGTTGGACAAGTGGGGCTTCGCTCTTACACCTCCTTTCAAAAGCCCTCTTTAAACGGCCACACTTACCCACTAATGAGACATGCAGGCTTACCTTCCTGGACTTGAACCCATATCTCCTATTTATATGTGTCTTGATTTGAGATGGTGAGAGGGCTATTTAACTAGGACAAAAGCTCATTAGTGGAATGCAACAAGACTTATTAAAAATTAAAATTTGGATGAAAAAAATGTATGCATATAAATATGGTACCAGCCACGCACCCCACATCCCAAACCCACACCCCTCACACCCAAAACCCATGCCCCCACACCATAAAACCATGCCACTCCCCCCCCATCCCTGAGAACCCAAACAACTGAGTCTTAGGTCCCACCCCCAGTCACCAAAAAAACACCCCAAACCCAAAGTAAAAAATTATTGAAACTGTAACAAAAAGGATTCAGGCAGTAGGCAGAGTGCCAGGTCTGCTGCTGCTGCTGGTTAGTCGGAATCAGGAATCTGCAGAAGTCTCCAAGCCATGGGAACCACGGAATAGGCCAAGATGCAAGGAAAGTCCAGGAACCCCGGGACACAATAGGAGACTCAGAAGACAGACCATGGCTGGGATGAGAGGTTGGCAGTTCCAAGGAAACGGCTGAAACCGGTGCACGCACGACCCTCTCCTTGGACCAGTCACTGAGAGAAAAAGGGCTGATCGCCAGAGCTGCTGAACATATAAAAACTCTCAGCTCCCATCCCCACACCGTCCTGTCTCCCCCAATAGGAAGCAGTCAATACTGTCTGCCTTCTGCTGGCCTGTGTCATCGGTCATGGAGGCGTCCATGCGGGGTGTCCACATGGCGGGACCAGAGTGCCCACTGGACACGAGGCGCTGCCGCAGAGGAAATGCTCATGGCCATGCCACTGTCCCTGCTTCCTGACCTGACTGGGAACAGACATTGCATGCACCAGCGCCACATCCATCACCACTGCTGCTGCTGCCTCCCATGCTGTGGCACCATGGGCTGCACCCGCCGCTGGTGAGCACTGCAGAATCTACCACTGCTGTTGCTGTCTGTGCTGGGGCTGCTGCACCTCTGCCGCCATCTTGGGTCTCTGCCACTGACGTGTGCCACGCTGGGTGCCTGCCTGCCCTCTGCGAACTCACCCCAGGAAAACAAAAAAAAAATTAAAAGGATTCAACACAGCTACACATCAAAATGTATTTTTCTGGGCACTTAAACCACGACAATAGGAATGAACCCTAATGCTAAGTTAAATTATCTTCTGGGACAGGGATGGGTATTTCTCTATTCTTTACAAGGAAATTGCTTCTTTCCACACAAATGATGTAATTGCAAGAATTAGAAAGAAAATCACACTTAGTAATTGGGCTATCTACCTGAAGAAGGGGACTAGGAGTTTCATGTTCCTATTCTGGTGAATTTTTGATGGATTAATTTAATACTTGACCTACTGGATGATTGGGAGACCAATATGTTTGTATGATCACCTTTAGAGAATTCGGGGGTTTCATTTCCCAAGAGAAAAAGTGACCTTTGTTAACCTCTGGTGTGGGAGTTAAGACATCCTATAGTACGTCCTAATGGTTATTTTAGCAAGACGTCATCATGTGGGTATGGTTTTGGCCAGCTTGGTTCTCTAGCTCTGTAGCACAGATGTTGAGTTAGAGAGGCACAGTGTACCTAGCAGATCTAGCCCCAGTCAGCTCCCTGGATATTATTCCAGCAGCAAGAGTCTAGCAAGTCCAAGTTGCACCCACTTGCATCTTTTCCTCCTTGGGTTAGATAAACCGTTGGCAGAGTCCCATATCCTATGTCCTGGCTTATAAAGTTCTACTGAGAAAAAGGTGGGAGACAAGCAGACTGTTCCTTTAGTAAGCTTCTTTTCTTGACTTCCCACAGGCCTTTGCCAACTCACTGTGCTATTTGCATAACCATAGGTCTGAACAGGTGCCAAAGCTTCTGGTGCATTTTACAAATTGGCAACAAGATAAGCTTTGGTGCCACACAGACAAATTATGCCCTGAGCCAACATATGCTTCATCAAATTGCTTGGTAGTCACTGTTGGGGATGTTTTTCATTTTCTGATCCTCAGTGAGAGATCAATAGAAATCTGTTAGCAAACACTAGACTCTAAAATAAGTCAAAGATTTTAATAACTTGTTTTTCTATTTTGTAGACCCTTTATAGCATAAAATTGTGGCTACCAAATAGGTCTTATGATTCACTGATTAATTTTATTTAGGATTATATCCATATAGAGATGTTAGCATGTGGCCAGACTGTGCAACTAATTACTTACTTTGAATATTACCTCATATCCAACAGGCAGATGAAGCAATATTTATGAAAGTAGACAGGAAATGGCTAGTGGAACAGTATCCAAGAATGTCTCAGAGCATTTTAGAGGTTCTAGATTCTGGTAAATCGATTCATATTAAAGAGAATGCTATTATGTGGACCTGAGTGGAGAGACAATAAAGTATATGTGAGGTTTGAGAAATATTCAGCCTAATTGATATCAAGGAGGTATCCAAGCAGACTTTATTGGAGTGGTCAAGAGTAACCCTAACTACAGTAAACTAATAAAAATTTGTGACAAATTTAATAAAAAACAGATATTACTTAGTCTTTATCAGATGTAGTGTCTTCTTGTGAACATTCCTGGAAGTATGAAATTTAAGCAATGCACAGAAATCAGAGGAAATGGGTTATTTACAGTAAAACTGCAGATAGGAGATTAATTGGGGATATAAAAGCGTAACTGGCCTGGAAGAGCTGCAATCATAACTTCCTTCCGTAGTCCCTTCATTGCTTTTAAATATAGCCTGTTTAAAATACAGTCTTTCTAAAACACTCTCTTAGTTTAATACCATTTATGGTTCTGTGACATCTTTCCCTACTGGTACTCTTCACAATTTTGGCTCATTTTGCTATTACTACAGTTTTTCACTTGTTTTTGCAGTTTTCAGTCATGGATATCTTACACTTATTTTATTGGTGTGTTAGAAAAGACCAATGCCGGGAACTGCCGCTGCCAGCAAAGAGGTGCCAGGCAGGACCAGGAACCGCTGTCCGCCCACATGATGCTGCCCCTTCGCCACCAAAGCCACCCGGAGCTCTCCTTGCGTGGCTGCCGGGAAGAGGGGTTCGCCACCAGCATGAACAGTGAGCAAGGAGGAGGCTCTGTGCCCGCTGTGCTAAACGGCCACTCAACCGCGGGCGCACAGGCATGCTGATTCTGTTCCTGTCTCTCTGCCGCCTCTGCTCCCCGGCCCCTGCCCTGGGACATGGAGAGCAGAGGCCGGGGAGAAGCCCCAAAGACACTGACACTGCGATCCTGGCTTTTCCTTCATGTTTCTAAAAGAACTGGTTTTGCTAATAATCGAACAAGCAAACAATCTAAACATTTTTCCCTTTCCCCCCTTCCCCCTGAAAACCCCATTTCAAACCCTTAACAGGCATACAGCAGACACTCATAGGAAATAATGTAATTATTCAGCTATCTCGGCTGAATATTTTTTCCCCCCAGGATATGTTGGTTTCTCTTTTTTGTGCCATAATATGCCTACATTAGGCTTAAGTCATGTGCTTATCATGCACCATTCTGGATATGCTATATTTCTGTGAGCTGGCATACTGAATATCTACAAAATAAACAAAATTCCCTTTGCTAAACTTTAAAAATTGTTATGACAAATGTCCTTGATATTATCTCATGTATTTACTCTTCTGTCAGAAAATAATTCAAGTAGAATTTCCTAAGATATTAGTCTTGAAAGCAGAAGGCAAATGGCTTTACTCTAATGTCCTTTACTTTAAGAGAAAAAGAGGGATGACTGTTGTATTGATACACATTCATGTTATATGAACCTGAAAGAAAATGTGTAGGAAATTTTTTCTATAGAGATTTTTCACAAAGTCTTTCATAAAAAGACATTTTCATAAGTTAATAGCCATTTGCAGCATCGGCTCTTTCCATGTTGGAAATAGTCATTACCTTTATGGAAAAAGTCACTTCACATAAAATTGACTAATTTTCAAGGAATTTAGATTAGAAATTCACACATTCAGGTGTATTTTCAATAATTATGATTTGGTTAACTACCCACATCATATCTAAAAGAACAGTTCTTTATTTCAACAGCATAATGATTCATTCTTTATTTTAAAGGACAATCCTTATTTTGTTTTCCTTCTGAAACATGGGAGAAATTTGCTGAATCAGTCCACTGTGAAGAAATACAGAGTGTATAAGTAATCAGTTAACTCAAGTTCATTTTCAGTGGAAGTACAGCAGTAAGTCCACTTATTTTGGCAGAATCTGCAGAAAGACCTTTCCCAAAGTCTGTAGAAGTTTTTGAGGAATATATTCAGTGCAGGTAGCTCAGTGTGCAGCTGCAGGTTGGGCTCTGGGAGGAGAGAGTTGAAGTCACGACTCTCTGCATAACAAAGGGCAAGAGGACCTGTGTCCTTGCCGGAGAACCAGGCACTGAGACACAGCAGGAGCCGACAGCATCCAGACTTTGGTGTGCTCAAACTGTGAGACTACAGAAGCCCAGGAGATTCTTTTGTTTGAGGTCCCTCCTAGGAAGCACCAGCTCCACTTGTTATTTTGCTATTGCACCAAGATTAAATTATTTTAAGGATTGAGACATTTGAGACTCTGCTATGGGAAACCTGGGCTTGAGCCACTTAGGGAACATTGTTAGACAGTGTTTGTGGGATTTGTAGCTATGAAGTGGCTTCAGTCCCAGCTCAGATGTTGCAAGCGTGACTGCCAGAGTGGATGGTCAGACAGGGAATTTTCCATAAAATTGTTTATGCAGGTTGAGCAGCCTTTAAATGCAGGAGTCTCTAGTGTTTATGTAGACTCTCCCCCAGTGTGCTACTGATGTGTTAGGTGTTGCTTAAAGTTATATAGAATTAGTTTTAGACACTCATGGTAGAACTAGCTCAAGAAATGGATTTTCTGTTTGCCTAGGATAAGGGCTGCAAATATAGATGATAGTCAGGATCACTTCTTGAAAACTAAACATCCTGTATGGAGCAAAGCAAGAAACACAAAGTGAATAGATTATTATCATGTCATGACCATCATAGAAGAATAATGATGAAAAGTGTTTGAGCTGATTTTTTTTTTAAACATGATTTTTTAGTCATTTGTCTTATATCCTCTGTATAGATTAGAAGTGTGAGTCATAAAACTCCATTTACAAAACTATTTCCTGATGTACTGGGTCTTTATAACTGTAAGGTGCTGTGCTTTAGATTTGAGGCTAAAATAGTGTTGATAACTTACCAGTATTTGGCTGTTGCTGAACAGTGCGTGCACAATCTCAAGGCTTTTTATTTTTCCCATTCTTCCTCCCAGCCCCCAAATAAGTAGGCTAGGGGTGAGCAAGAATGTGAGGGGAAACACTGCCAAGACAGCTGACCCAAATTGAGCAAAGGGGTATTTTGTGTCACATACCATCATGCTTAGCAATAAAAACTATGGCAGAAAAAGAAAAAGGTGACTTTTTTAATTGCAAAGGTAATTTTCACAGAATGAGTGGACACTTTGCTTTTTTCTCTTTCCTTCACCTATTCATTCTGACTTTTGCCCTTCATATTGATTTCCCTTGCCCTGCTGGAACAGAGAGGAGTGACTGAATGGCTATGGGGGTGCTCAGCTGCTGGATGGGGTAAAATCCCTGTACCTGAGAAAAAGGGATTTTGCGCTTTTGTAGTGAGCAATGATTTTATAGAAATCAGTAAAGAGACCAATAAACCCCCTTACTGTAGTTCACAAAATGAAGAACAGAGATACTTTTTCAAGTACCAAATGTGAAACATCATGCAATGAGAGTGACTCAGAAAAAACAACTTGGCAACTCTTCTAAAGAAATAACACTTGAAACATCCTTGTTTTGATTACTATTGAAAGTCACTTCCTGGAGCTGTATATTGGTCTATCTTTGCATGACAAAAGCCTTGTGTATCACTAGGAATATAACAGATTCTTTTTCAAAGAAAAAAATCGAAAATTTAGTCCCATAAAAAGTCTGCTTTTCTATATGCCTACTCACTTCAGATCATGAATCTATTCAGGTGTAAATAAGGGCAGTGTTTGACTTATTTTCAAGAAGTGCTAATACATTGCATTAAGAATATGTGAAAAATGATTCTCCAGTCACATAGTTTGAACTTTGATAATGTATCATCCTTTGAGATTAATGATTTTTTGGGATTCATCAATAAATAATTATGGGGGGGAAAAAGGAAAATTCTTGTATACAGCACGTTCAGCAATACAGCAATTTGTGCATCAAGGAAGCCATAATTGGTTCAAATGTTTTCAATCATTTTATCCATCTGCCAAAGCTTCACAAAAGTAAGTGGTTTAACAGTTTCTGGAACATGTCCTTGTCAAACATTTGTCTTTCCATCCGCAATTAGATTTTTGAGGATGTACTTTTCTTAATTAAGGAAATACTCACTAATTTTATACTCTCACAGATGATAAAAGAGAGAGAAAGTGTTTTTCTTCTCTTATGAAAAGTTGGAAGCAATTCACTGGATAGTTTACAAAGGTAAATATCAACTGCATGAGGACTCATATATGGAAGAAACCAATGGGAATATATATGTTTGAGGAATCTCTGAGGAATCTGCTGTCTTCAAATCTTGTTCTCTCTGTTCCATAAGAAAATATTCTTGTTACTTGTTAAGCTAAATACAGGAATAATCAGAATGCTTTTGTTTTTTTTTTCCCATACAAAACACCTGAATTGATTCCAGAAAGCAAAGCAATACTGACTTGGTTAAACTTGAATTTTCTTAAAAATTAATTTCCTTGTACTGGCATGCATGCAATTGTGCAGTGACCCAGTCTTAATAGTATTTTAATCTATGCTTCCAGATATGCATCCAAGGAAGTACAAATGCCAGAAGAGGGGAAGTTAAAAATGGGAGATTGCAAGAGGAGTGCACCACACTTGTCTTGGGGAAATCAGCTTAACTTGGGTGAGAATGAAACTTGATAATCACTTTTTTTTTGTGTCAAAACCAAATGATTATTCTTGTAGACTGTGAAAGCTAGAATAGTTTAATTAGTGTGCCTAGTGAGATTAAAAAATTCTTGTATCTCATAATTTTATTCAAATTAAAAAGAAAAAACATTAAATCCAGACTTAGGAGAAATTTCAGGATGTAATAATAATGCTCTGCTCGTGGACCTGAGGACTTGGGATAAGATTCCTGTTCTTATTCTGAAGGTTGACAGACCTTCATGGATTTTGTCAGAAATAAAAATTTATTAAATAAGTAACATCCTCCCCAAACAATTTTGTGAGGTTTTTTTAGTTCTTGCAAATGCTTCACTTCTTACCAGGCTTTGAATGGTCCGTTATTGCAGTGGCCTAGAATCATTTAATGATTTGTACTGAGCTTCTGCTTTGAAGGTATAGACGATTAAAGAAATATATCTTTTTGTTTCAAGCAATGAAGGGCCACATTGCATTAAAAAGTCTTTGATGCAGATGAATAATAACTTCCCTAGTTAAAGCATATACAAAATTTCTTAATTTAATCCAGCACACTGATAGTTTAGTAAAAGAAAATGAAATGCATATTTTATAATTTATATTTTTTTCATTTACTTCTCTTCTCTTTGATGTTCTCAGGTATCTCTGCCTTTCACTTATTAAAATACTCTGAATTCTAAAAAAAGTATTAGTATTAATAACAACAATCACTGTTATTCATTAATTAGCATATAGAGTTATGGACTTTGATGATGACATCTTTGCATACTAAGCAAACTTTTTTTGTGAAGTTGTCTGAGGACTTGAATGGATCCGTTTACCATAAACACTGAAGAAGATGACTGATTCCCTCTCTGAATCAAAGGTGAAAAAGTCAGATTTCTAGAGGGAACTTCTAATATGGGTAAGTATGAATGAATCCACAGAAGGCTTCACATTACTTCAGGAAGGTCTACATTTGAATTACCAGTGGCATTAATAAACATCTGTGTCACAATAAAGGCTTTTTCACTTAAAGGGCAGTCAGAAATTCATTGTAGTGGAGATAACACCATCTTCAAGTCAAGACAGCCATGGAAGACAACTTGAAAGAATCAGCAGTGTTCTCTCTTCTGATAGAAATTACAGCTCTGGAAGTTGTTGGTAGAACACACTATAGATATGACTAGGAAATTACTTATAAGAAAAAAGTATGGATGCACCTGTTTTGTTCTTCTTGCTATTTTCATTGGGTTTTTTTTTAAGTGATTGTTAGCTTAAAGCATATTATATTGTCTCAAATCTCTTGTAACCCCATTTTCTTAGAGTGAGTATGTCAGACAGAACAAGTACTGGCTTTTATTGATTGAATTCTTCTCTCTATCATTCCTCTTATCCTGAAGTCTTTTGGAATTCCTGTTGTCACTTTCTGAACTATTAAAAAAACTGTTATTGGATAAAGTATATTTTTCAGCCATGCTTGTCTCAAAGAAAATAGTTTCCATTAACAGTTCCAAACAGAATTCTTTAGACTTTTAGTGATGCTAGTCATGCATGTATTGTTTGCCAAAAATAAAAAAGAGGGAAAAGAGACTTGATAATCTGGGCACTGGCGCTTTAATGAGAGAATTGTGTGCAATCATGCAAATCATTCTTTGGCTGCCTTTTTTGGGCAAAATAGCTTGTTCTCCACCTGCTAAATGGTGAGCCTGGAAGGCAGAAAAAAAGAATTCTTCCTATTTTAAATCATCACAGTTCAGTGAAAATAATGTGTCACTGTTTGTATTTTGCTATACTGATACTTAGTGTTGTTTTTTTTCAAGTAAACAGAAATGCCAATCAGAACATTCATTTTTTTCAAAAATAGCCTGCTAATAACATAAGAGTATTAAATTACTCTCTTTGATGTATCTCTGAGTAACTATTATAATTGCACTTGTTCAAATGGTAGAGGAGACTGAATCTCTTAAGATTCTACAATGTTTTCACTTATTAGGAATGCCCTAAACTATGTTGTATATTGAATTTGCATTATAATGTATATCAGAAGGCTGGTGAAATTTTATGGGCTTTAATTCACAGTAACTTGCAAGAAATAGCCTCAAG